>JAHDVE020002503.1:0-89056 GCA_022606495.2 Halesus radiatus | reverse complement strand
AACTTTCAACTTGCTTGGCTAACTCTTGAGCTACCTCTAATAATAAGTTTTCATCATCAGAAATTAAAATAGCCGAGGCTAAAGGATCATGTTCGGCTTGCGAGAGCAAATCAGCGGCTATCCAAGAGGCATTTGCTCCAGAATCGGCTAAAACGCAAATTTCGCTTGGCCCTGCAATCATGTCTATGCCCACCGTGCCGAGCAATAAGCGCTTGGCAGTAGCAACAAAAATATTCCCTGGCCCAACAATCACATCAACAGGCTTGAGAGATCCAGCACCATAAGCTAAGGCCGCTATTGCCCAAGCACTACCGCAAGCATAAACCTCTGTTAAGCCTAAAAGATGCGCTGTGGCTAAGAGATATTCATTTAAAGTGCCATCTTTACGAGGCGGCGAAACTAGCACTAGCTCTTTTACCCCTGCTATTTGAGCGGGCACAGCGTTCATAATTACACTTGAAATAAGCGGAGTGTTGCCAGCTTGGCCACCTGGGGCATATAAACCAGCTCTATCAACAGGCCTAACTATTTGCCCTAAAATAGTGCCGTCTTCTTTAGTTGTAAACCATGATTCTGATTTTTGTTTTTGATGAAACTCTTGCACTTGGGCAATAGCTGTTTTTAAAATATCTAAATCTGCTTTAGGAATACTATTTGCGGCGTTTTCAAGCTCTTTGAGGCTAACCTGAAATTTTTTTTCATTAAAGTCTGGACAATCAAATTTTTTGCTATAAGATACCACTGCATCTAAACCTGTTTTTTTGACATTAGCTAAAATTTCTTTTACGCTGTCTTCAACGTTTAATCCTGATTCAAGTTCGGGGTTGCCACGGTTTGCAAGTTTGGCTAAAAAAGGTTTTGCATTGTCTGCATTTAATGGTTTAATGATTGGGCAGGGCATTTGCTGCATTGAACACCTCGGGCTTTGTTATATTAGTATAGTTTACTAGTGAATATTAGTAAGTTTTGGGGTTATTAATTTGTGAAGCAGATATGAACGCTTAAGTTAGCTTTTATCTTGTTTAAAGTCGAGTTTATTGAGCAATAAACAAGAGATATTGGGCTAACGGTGCCTAGCAAGGCAAAAGTGTTATGTGTGTTATGTGTTTTTTAATGAGGGGTCTGGTCTGCTTTGGGCTTAAGGGTGTGTTGCCCATTTTGGGGCAAGGGTTTAAGCAAGCTGCTTTTATAAAGGCAGAGCTTACAAACTTAAGGCTTATAAAGCAAGACCAGAGCTTACGAGAAGCTTAAGGGAAACTTTATGGTATCTATAATTTGGCATGGGCATTCTAATTTTCAAATTTTTTACAAAGAAAAATCTATTCTCATAGATCCCTTCTTTACAAATAATCCAAAAGCTGTATGCTCTTGGCAAGAGATAGAAAAACCAAATTTATTATTAATAACCCATAATCACGCAGATCACCTAGGTGATGCTGTTGATATATCGAAAAAATTTGGTTGCATGGTCGGGGTTGCCGTTGGGGTTGGAGAACAGTTAATAAAAGATGGGGTTCGCACAGAGCAAGTTATTAATACAATTGGATTCAATATTGGTGGAACAATTGCTTTCCAAGATATTAGCATAACAATGGTAGAGGCCTTGCACACTACAGATTCTGTAGCTGCGGTGGGGTATATCATTAAGCTAGACAACGGTTTCACTATTTATCATGCTGGGGATACTGGGATTTCTGCGAATATGCAAATTTGGGGTGAGTTATACTCAATAGATTTAGCTTTATTGCCCATAGGTGGAGTTTTCACCATGGACGCAAGGCAAGCCGCTTTGGCTGCAAAGCTACTACAAGCTAAACGTGCGATTCCTATGCACTGGGGCACCTTTCCTGCACTTTCACAAAACCCTGATAGCTTTATAAAAGAGCTAAATACAGTTGCACCTAACTGTAGATATGTGGCTATGCCCATTGGGCAAAAAGTGCATATCAACTAAATAAATATTAACAGTGGTTATTTCTGTGTGCCATTAAAGTGCCGATTGCAGCTAATGTTGTAACTAATATTACAACAATATTATAACAATGTTGCAGCAATATGGAATCAAACGGGAATTGTACACGCTGATTAATCTTTTGATTTTTCAATAGATTAAACACCAAAGATTATGGGCTAGGGGCTTGCGTTTTTAAAAACTAACTTAACTCACCTTGTAGATGGTTTTTGTTGCTTATAACAGCAAACATAAACTAAAAACTACAAAGGCTTAAGGCTAAACAACATACTGTGTATATGGTTTTATTTAAATAAACCAACACTGGGCTTGCTAAAGCTTAGAGCAATTGCAATTTTGTTATTGCAAGTTAAAAAAAGGCTCTAAATTAGCTTAAGAGTAGTTTGTTTGATATAACAATGAAGAACGCTTTTATTTATCATAATAAAATAGCAGGCATGCATTTTGTCATTATTGTCGTTATCGCCATTATTGCCATTATTATATCTTGCAAGAAATTTTAGATACAAAATTATAATTTAAGGATTTTTATGACCGTACGTTTTGAAGAATTATCTCTTTCTCCTGAGGCTCTACGAGCTGTTGAAGACATGGGATTTGAAGAAGCCTCTCCGATTCAAGCACTTGCTATTCCTCGCATTTTAGCAGGGCGTGATGTTATTGGACAAGCTCAAACAGGAACAGGCAAAACAGCCGCATTTGGTTTGCCTATTTTAGAAAAAGTTGAAAGCAAAAGCAGAGACGTGCAAGCCTTAGTGCTTTGCCCAACTCGTGAGCTAGCTATTCAGGTAGCAGAAGAAATTAGCACTTTAGCCAAGCATAAAAAAGGCATTTTTGTTTTGCCAGTTTATGGTGGGCAGCCAATAGATCGCCAAATTAGAGCTTTAGCCAGAGGCGTGCAAATTGTTGTTGGTACTCCTGGGCGAGTTATTGACCATTTAGAACGTGGCACTATCAACTTTTCTAATGTTCTTTTGTCTGTTTTAGATGAAGCAGACGAAATGCTCGACATGGGCTTTAGAGAAGACATTGAGCGCATTCTTGAAAAAACTCCAGAATTTTGCCAAACAGTGTTCTTTTCTGCAACTATGCCAAAGCCAATTATTGATATGGCAAAGCGCTTTTTGCGTGACCCAGAGCATTTAGCCGTAACTCAAAAGCAAGTAACAGTGCCAAACATTGAACAGCACTATTTTGAATTGCGTCCACACCAAAAACTAGAAGCCTTATGCCGTATTATAGATGCTAACAACATCGGCAAAATTATTATTTTTTGCTCCACTAAAAAAGGCGTTGACGATTTAACCTCTCATTTGCTTGGGCGTGGTTTTCAAGCTGATGGCTTGCACGGTAACCTTTCTCAAACCCAACGTGAACGTGTAATGCACCGTTTTCGCACTAGCGGCATCGAAATTTTAGTAGCAACCGACGTTGCTGCCAGAGGCCTTGATGTTGATGATGTTGAAGCCGTTGTTAACTACGACATTCCTAATGATGTTGAAGATTACGTGCACCGTGTAGGCAGAACAGGCCGTGCAGGGCGCAGTGGCAGAGCCTTTACCTTTGTTACCGCTCGTGAGTTTTATAAACTACGCGACATTATGAAGTATACAAAAGCTAAAATTGAACAAAGCAAAATACCTACCCTTGAAGACGTAGCTGGCATTAAAACCGCTAAACTCATGGAAGAAGTTAACCTTGTGCTCGCAGCTGGCAATCTTGACCGCTCCGCAGCCTTGGTTCAAGGCTTGTTAGAACAAGAAGATTTTACTAGCTTAGACGTTGCAGCCGCACTTATGCACCTTTTAGTTTTAAAAGAAACTCCAGTGCAAGGCGTTGAAAAAGATTTTGATGATAACCGTGGTGGTGGCGAACGTGGACGCCGTGATCGCAACGATCGTAATGACCGTGGCGACCGTGGTAATGATCGTGGTGGAGACAGACCTCGCCGTGATCGTAACGATAGCCCTCGTGGCAACGACCGTGGCAATGATCGGGGCAGTTATGACCGTGGCGGCGAAAGATCTTTTGGCCGTGACCGTAATGACCGTGGCAATGATCGTGGTGATAGACCAGATCGCTTTAACGACCGCAACAAAAGCTCTTTTGGCGGACGTGATCGTGCTGAAGGCGGCTTTTCAGGAGAACGCGGCGAAGCTCGTGAACCTGAAGCAGGTATGTCACGTTTATTTTTAAACGTTGGGCATAAAATGCGCATCGGACCTCGTGACATCGTTGGTGCTATTGCTGGCGAAACAGGTTTGTCTGGCAAGGCTATTGGGGCAATTGATATTCGTGACCGTTTCTCTTTTGTTGAAGTGCCAACCGAACACGTTGAGAAAGTTATTGAAGTTATGAGCGGAAACCAAATCAGGGGCTATCGTATAGCGGTAGACCGTGCTAACCTAAAAGATCAATAAAATGCATAGTCCTAATGATATTGAAAAGCTTGAGGCCATAGAGCTTCAAATAGAAATAGAGGGTGCAGGGCTTAGTGCTGCGCCCGCTGAGGCAGCCTATTTGCCTAAAGTATCTTTAGTGGGGCGACCAAACGTAGGTAAATCTACGATTTTTAACCGCATGATACACAGCAACCGTGCCATTACTCACGATATGCCTGGGGTAACCAGAGATCGTATGGAAGGCACAGTGCGCCGCAATGGTAAAAAATTTATCATTGTTGACACTGGGGGCATAACCCTCGACAGTCACTCAATTGTGGCTCAAGGGCCTGCTGGTATTCGTGGTTTTGAAGAAGAGATTTTGCGCCACGCTAAAGAAGCTATGGAAGAATCTGACTTGCTTTGTTTTGTAGTAGATGGCAGAGAGGGGCTAACCCCCTTTGATGAGCATCTTGCTGCCTACTTGCGCAGAATGGGTAAGCCCATAATCGCAGTTGTTAACAAAGTAGATGGCGAAGAAAAAGCAGAGCTTTTGCTTTCTGATTTTCACATCTTAGGTTTTCCTTTAGTGCCTTGTTCTGCTGAGCATGGTTTCAATCTTCGTGGTTTAGAAGAAGAAATTATGGATCTGCTACCTTTTACTGAAGAAGAAGAAATAGTAGTAGCCTTGGCAGACGAAAACTCTGAAGACGGTGAGAACTTAGTTACTGCTCCAGAGGTCATAGAAGAACTGCAAGCAAACATTCGTTTAGCAATGCTAGGTCGCCCTAACGCTGGCAAATCATCACTGGTTAATGCCATGAGCAAAGGCGATAGAATGATAGTTAGCGATATTCCTGGCACTACTCGTGACAGCGTTGACGTTGCCGCCGTGGTTAAAGGGCAAGACTGTGTGTTTGTTGACACCGCAGGTGTAAGGCGCCGTTCAAAAATTACAGATACAGTAGAACGCTATAGTGTAAACTCGTCTTTAAAAAGCACGACAAAGGCACACGTTACCCTGTTAGTAATAGATGGCAGCGAGGGTTTGACCCAACAAGACAAACGCCTTCTTGAGCTTCTTGACGAACGCAAAACGCCTTTTATTGTTTTGGTTAATAAATTTGACCTAGTAAGCAATGATAAGCGCAAGGCTTTTGAAAGAGACTATAAAGAAGCCTTAGTATATTGCCAGCATGTGCCTTTGCTTTTTGTTTCTGCTAAAACAGGGCATAATTTAGCAAAAATTATCCCTTTAGCTGAAAGAATTAGAAAAGAATGCTACACCAGAATTGGAACAGGCTTGTTAAACCGTGTGGCTCAAGAGGTTTTAGTAACCCACCAGCCACCAACAGTAAAAGGACGACGTTCAAAGTTCTTTTATATGACCCAAGCCGAAACCGCACCGCCAACCTTTGTATTTTTTGTTAGCGATGCAGACCGTATTCCTGATTCATATATAAAATATCTTGAAAAATCCATTCGGGCTAGTTTGGGCATTCAATATGCCCCCATGCGCTTAAAGTTTAGAAGCTCGCATGGTCAAGCCGCTAAAGATAGAAAAGAAAAAAACCAAGCAAAACGTAACGCTTAAGCAAGCAAGCTTGGGCTATAAACTCAAGCTCTAAGCTTTTGGCTTACAAAAAACTAGTTTTTTTATTTTAATCTTTAAATGCTGTATTAAATCAACAGAAAAGCAGCTGCCTTTATAAATAGGGCAGCTGCTTTTTTATTGTGTTTTTGTTTGTTTTATAAAGTAATTAGTTCTGCTCAGTTCCCCTAAAATAGTACCATTGCAAAAGAGGAACTTTTAGCCCAAGGTAAGTGTGGGCGTTCGCCGTTAAAAAAGTTTAGGCAAATTACTCAATAAAAGTTCCAGCCTGTTTTACTATTGAGTCCATACGTTCATAAAATTTCCAAATTCTGTCTGCAAACGCCTCAACTTCAACTTTGTCCCCAGCCAACAAGGTCAAGTTATCACGGTATACAGAGAAACTGTTGCTGCGCTTGGCGTGCGACTCCATCATATCATCGGTAACATTTCCATCATCATCAAGAAATGTTCGTAACTTTTGCGCATATTTCAAAACTAGACCACGTTTTTCATTTGAAATATTGTTTAAGCCCTTGATATACAACTTCATTATTCCATTTTCTACTTGAATGCAAACAAGGGGCTTTTTGTCCGCACCAGCACCTGGCCAATCTGGAGGTTGAATATCTATATTGGGTGTAGCGGAAACCCCCTTGCTATGGACAAGTAGCCGTTCCTCGGCAGCGGCTTTGCAGGCCAGATCACCAAACTTTTTCAGAAAAAGTGCTTCCAGCTTCAATCCGCTCAAATGCAAAACGTGAGTTTGCCAAAAATTGGGATAGAGTTCTGCCAATGCCACATCTTGCATCTTTGTTTCCATAGCGCTACGGGCTGTCTCTTGTGCAGCCTTTTGAGGGAAGGCGAAACAGCAATTTTCTTTAATGGCATTGAAAGTAACATAGTATGCCTCTAAATATTGAACATAGTGTTCACAGAATAAACGCATTTCAATGCTCTCTTCATTTTTTTTGAGCCAACCTTGCACGGCACTGCGAATCTGTTCATAGGTAAGAATATGCCACGCATTCCACTTTTGTGAATTGGTATCAACCAAAGCCGCAGAGTCAAAGCACAATAAATATTTTACTGGATTAGAAAATTTTTCTTTTGAGCTCTCCAAGGCTGCATCATACCTCTTCAGCTGTGCAGCGGTGGGGAATGATTTAAATTTGTTTTCAACAATCAAGGTTTGCTTGCCAGACCTAGCTACAAGATCAAAACGCTCTCGCTTGCCTGTAGAAGACTTGCAAGGTTCTTCTAAGCGTATACAAGGGGCACCCCCTTGCCTATAAAATTGATCAAACAAATCCAATACTGGCTGAACATTATGCAGCAAAAAACGCAACATGGCAGAATGAACCATTTCTTTATCCGCTGCTTCCATAATAAAAAAATAATTTAGTTTCACAATACTATCCTTTTGTTTGATCCTTAGCTACTAAACGATTAGACCGTTATTCTTCGTCTGTAACTATTTTCCTTGGCTTGCCATTTGCTTTAGCATTTTTCAGAGCTGTTCCACTTTTGGCCTCGCAAACCCCGTTATGCAGCAAAAAACGCAATGGAGGCCAAGCAGCAAGCAGAAGAAGGGGCCTTGCTTGTAAGTAGTTTTTATTTTTAAATATCCAGAGGCTTATGGCAATCAACAAGTTATAGATAAGCTATGGCTAATGTACACTATATAATAGCCCTTAGTCTGAGTTAAATTGATAGCTATTTAATTTAAGAAAAACATTACGCATATTTATTTCTTTATTAGGAACAAAAACAGAAAGGCTGTCACAACTTTCTATTTCTGTAAAAAACTCTTTAATCACATGGTATTCTGGGCGAGTAGAAAAATCGTGCATTAATAATGTGTAACTATGTGGGTAAAGACACAAAAGCGAGGCAAGAGCAGTTGCTACCCTAAAACGTCCATCAACAAACACAAGATTAGGGTGCAATGGTAGCTGATGCCAAATATTCCAATAATAATTACTAAATAGATCACAAGGCGTATCTGGAAGTGGAGTCCCCCATGCTCCAATTTTGCCGATGTTAACGTGATAAAGAGAGATCGTTTTGTTTTCGATACGTTTTTTAATTGCATCTCGATTTTTTATGTTGTCTAACCAAACAGAATCGGATTCAATAGAGTAAACATGCTTAATAGATTCAACCTCAGCAGCAACACAAGTGCTACCCCCACAACCAAATTCTATATATATATCTGTTTGATGCAAGTGCTTGGTTAAAAGATCATATTCTCCACGACTAAAAGATGCAAGCATTGCTTGTGGATCATCACTTTCTTGGTTGCCCATAACCTTTCCCCTTTTTAGCTTTTACATATGTTACTGCTGATACTTACATCAATCTTTATGCTTTGGCGATTATTTCTTTAAGCTTAGCAAAGCAAGCCTCTTGCCCAGCAGGGTTATTGCCGCCAGTTTGGGCTTGGTCTGGTCTGCCGCCACCGCCAGAAGCGCCAATAGTCTCGGCTATTTCTTTAATCAAGGCAGGGGCAGTAAAGCGAGCGTGCAAGTCTTTAGATACAAAAAGTATTAAATGCACCTTGCCTTCTTCTTCGGCTGTGAGGCAGATAATGCCAGAGTTTATTTTAGAACGAGCATCGTCCATAAGCTCACGCAAGTTTTTAACATTGTCTGCACCAGACTTAATTGCCAAGGTTTTGACTCCATTAATTTCTTGAGCAGAGTCAATTAAGTTTTTACCTTGGGCAGATGCGCTTTGGCTGCTGAGTTTTTCGCAAGCTTTTTTTAGTGCTCTAGCTTCTTCTTGCAAGGCTTTAACCTTAAGAACATTTTCGCCAGCTTTACTTTTGAGCATGGCAGAAATTTCTTGAGACTCTGCACGCAAGGCGCTTAAATATTTAAAGCTATTAAAGCCAGTGCTGGCCTCAATGCGTCTTGTTCCTGCGGCAACGCCAGCCTCAGACAAAATAACAAAACAACCAGCCTCACCACTACGGGCAAGGTGAGTGCCACCGCATAGCTCGGTAGAAAAATCGCCTATTTTAACCATGCGCACGCTGTTGCCATATTTTTCGCCAAACAAAGCCATAGCACCAGAGGCAATAGCGTTATCATAGCTAGTTTCATTACTATCAACAGGGGCATCGGCCATGATTGCCTTGTTAACTTCTAGCTCAACTTGGGCAAGCTCGGCTGGGGTCATGGCTTGAATGTGGGTAAAATCAAAGCGTAAACGCTCTGAGTTTACCAAAGAACCAGCTTGTTTAACGTGCTCGCCTAAAACAGAGCGTAGCGCCGCATGCAGCAAGTGGGTGCAAGTGTGGTTGCGGGTTGAGCCCTTGCGTTCGCCCTCTTCTACCTGCAAGCTTAGTTCAGAATCTAGCAAAATTTGCCCTTCTGTAACTTCAATTAAATGCACAGTTAACTCAGCCGCTGGCTTAATGGTGTCTAAAACCTTAGCCTTGCCTTGAGCGGTAATAATAATGCCGCTATCGCCACTTTGTCCGCCGCTAGCTCCATAAAAAGGAGTGCGCCCAGCCACAAAATAGCCTTTTTCGGTTTTATTTAAACTTTCTACAGCCTCGGCATCTTCGTTCATTAAACTAATAATGCGGCTTTCGTTTTGTAAATAAGAGTAGCCAGAAAATTCGCTACGCAAACCTTCTTCAAGCAAACCTTGAAAGCGAGAACCTAGATCAATTTCTCCAGAACCCTTCCAAGCGGCTTTTGCCCTAGTTTTTTGGGCGAGCATATGCTCTTTAAAGCCTGCTTCATCAACGCTAAAGCCACGTTTTGCGGCTAAATCGTTAACTATATCAAGAGGAAAACCATAGGTGTCGTATAATTTAAAAGCCACTTCGCCGTTTACGGCTTTTTGGCCTTTAGCATTTAAGGCTGTAAATTCATCTTCAAGCATCGCCAGCCCTTTATCAAGGGTTTTGCCAAAGCGTTCTTCTTCTTCACGCACTACTCGTGCCATAAACTCTTGGCTGCTTTTTAGCTCAGGATAATCTGCGCCCATCACTTCTACAACCTTGCCAACCATGAGGTATAAAAAGCTTGCAGGCATGCCAATGAGGCTGCCAAAGCGGTAGGCTCGGCGAATAAGGCGGCGCAAAATATAACCACGTCCTTCGTTAGAAGGCATAATCCCGTCAGCTATCATAAAGGCAGCAGAGCGAGAGTGGTCAGCAATAACCCTTAATGCGGTGTCGGTTTCGTCGCAATCGGGGGCACTATTTTTATAAGTTACCTTACCGTTTGGCACTAAACTACAAGCATGCTGGATAATGGCCTGAAACAAATCTGTATCAAAATTTGAAAATTTACCTTGGCAAATAGCTGCAATGCGCTCAAGCCCCATGCCAGTGTCAATACTTGGGCGAGGTAGCGGGGTGCGCTTGCCGTTTTCATCTTGGTTATATTGCATAAACACGAGATTCCAGATTTCTAAAAAGCGGTCGCAATCACACTTGCCTATGCCGCAGTTAGGACCGCAACCTAATTCTTCACCTTGATCGATAAGAATTTCAGAGCAAGGACCACAAGGGCCAGTGTCACCCATAGTCCAAAAATTATCTTTTTCACCCATGCGAAAAATGCGCTCTGCTGGAACATCGCTGTGCTTTAGCCATAAATCACGAGCTTCATCATCGTCTTGAAAAACGGTTACATACATTTTTTCTTTAGGTAATTTTAGCTCTTCGCTTAAAAACTTCCAAGCGAACTTAATGGCATCTTCTTTAAAATAATCACCAAAAGAAAAGTTGCCGAGCATTTCAAAAAATGTGTGGTGTCTGGCGGTGCGCCCTACGTTTTCAAGGTCGTTATGCTTGCCTCCTACTCGCAAACATTTTTGAGAGGTGGTAGCTCTAGGGCTTTCTCTTTTTTCTTGACCTAAAAAAACCTTTTTAAATTGAACCATGCCAGCGTTAGTGAACAATAACGAAGGATCTTCTTTTGGAACAAGAGAAGACGAACGAACTATTTCATGCCCTTGACTCTGAAAAAAAGTTAAAAAACGGCGACGAATTTCACTAGCGCTAAACATATGGCCCCTTAAATATCAATGAGTAAAAAGTTTATTGTTAAAATTTAATGGTTAAATTTAGCTGAACTTTATTTTTAAATTAAATAATTATAAATAAAATTCAGCTAAATAAAATAGAGTATAACTTTAATAACGATTCTTAATCGTCATCATTATTATCGTCATCATCATCATCTTCTAAGTCTTCAGACTCAGGCATAGTTTCTTTTAAAAAGGCATCAGGGTTAACCCCAAGGTGTTTCATTAGCTCTTCTTCAATTGCCATACGCAAGGCATCGTTTTCTTCAAGCAAGGCACGCACTTTTTCTTTGCCTTGCCCTAGTTTTTCTTTGCCAAAGGCATACCAAGAACCACTTTTTTCAATAACTTTTGCTTGTTCGCCAAGGTCAATAAGTTCGCCAACCCTAGAAATTCCAGTGCCATAAATAATGTCAAACTCTGCAATTCTAAAAGGTGGGGCTACTTTGTTTTTAACAATCTTAACTCTAGTGCGGTTACCAAAGGCTTCTTCTTTGTCTTTAAGAGTTTGAATTCTGCGAATGTCCATACGCACAGAGGCGTAGAATTTAAGGGCGTTGCCACCTGTAGTTGTTTCTGGGCTGCCATAGCCAGTAACGCCTATTTTCATTCTTATTTGGTTAATAAACACAATAGAGGTTTTAGATTTATGAATAGTGCCTGTTAATTTGCGCATAGCGTGCGACATAAGCCTTGCGTGCCCGCCAACTTGGGTTTCGCCCATTTGCCCCTCTAGCTCGGCCTGAGGAATTAAGGCGGCTACGGAGTCGATAACCACGAGGTCTATGGCGTTTGAACGCACCAAAGTATCAGCGATATCTAAAGCTTGTTCGCCGTGGTCTGGCTGAGAAACCAATAATTCTTCAATATTTACGCCAAGTCTTTTGGCATAGCTAACATCTAAGGCGTGTTCAGCATCAATAAAACTCCGCCTGCTTTTTGGCACTCGGCAATTAGGTGCAGGGTGAGTGTGGTTTTTCCTGATGATTCTGGGCCAAAAATTTCTGTAACTCGGCCTCTTGGTATACCGCCAACGCCCAAAGCTAAATCAATAGAGATAGAGCCTGTAGGAATAACAGCTATATTTATATGCGCATTATCAGTAAGCCGCATAACAGAACCAGCCCCATGTTTGCGTTCTATGGTGGTTAAGGCGGTTGCCAGCGCTTCACTGCGCTGATCTTTAACAGATAGGGTTGGTTTTCTTGCCATGGGTATTTACTCCTGATAGTAAGCCATATAAAAGATTTAAATTAACAAAAAGATGGTTAGTCTGCAATATTAAAAACTACGACTTAAAGATGAATTAAAGTTTTTAAACCTCAATAATATACAATATATTATTGTTTTTACTTTAAATATTTTTTTAAACTTTCAACTATTTTATTTTAGCACACTATCTTTAGCACAACTGTCTGTAGAACAACTGTCTAGGGTACACTGCTCGCTAGCAACGCCACAGTAACCATTCCATGGGCATTTTTTACAATAAACATTATTAGGGTGAATTCTAGCGTGTACCGTGCAAATTGCTTCTTTTAATCCTCTAAAAATATTGCCATCTCCAATTTTAGCGAGCAAGCCAGTGCGAGAAATAACGTCTGCAACCTCGCCTGTTAAGCCGCTTAAAGAAACAGTAACATTGTTTTTATGCAATACCCCTACAAGATTGTGCAGGGTTTCTTCACCAGAGGCGTCAATATCGTTAATGCCGTTGCAAACAAAATGCATATGCTTCAAATAAGGCATAGCCTCCATGCGTTCAAGCACATGGTCTTCAAGCACAGCAGCGTTAGAATATATTAAATCTTGCTGAAAATATAGTACTGCGATGTGGTCACATTCGTCCAAATTATGAAATTCAGCATCACGAGAAAGAAAATCTGGGCCACTGCTTAAGCGCACTACTTTAGGGTGCATAGTGCGATAAAACGACACACTCATAGTTAACACTATGCCAAGCAAAATACCCTTATCTAGCTCAGGCGCAAAGTATAAAGTAGCAAAAAATGTGATGATAGAAATTACACCATCATACCATCTAGCTGTCCAAGCTTTTTTGATAGCGTCAAAATTAAGCAGTTTAATAACAGAATTAAAAACTACCACAGACAAAGTAACCACAGGCAAATGATATAAAAACGGGGCTAAAAAAAAGAGCATAGATAAAATGCACAAGCTTGCAGTTATAGCCGAAACACCCGTCATCGCCCCAGCCGCATAGTTAACTGCCGAGACAGAAAACGAGCCAGAGCAAGGCGGCGATAGAGTAAAACCTGCTGAAATATTGGCTATGCCTTGCCCAATCAACTCTTGGTTTGGGTCAACATGATAGCCATTTTTCATGCCCATAGATTTTGAAATAGAAATTGACTCTGCAAAGCCGATAAAAGCAATGACTAACGCAGAGGTGATTAGCTGAAAAAAAACGTTGCTATCAAAAGACGGCAAGGCAAATTGAGGCAAGCCAGAAGGAATATAACCTATAACCTTGCCACCACCATTAATTTTAATGGCCGCAGGATCAAAAGAGCTTTGAGAGGCCTCAACGTGCCATTGGCGAAAATCTGGGCTTGCCCCCTCAGGCAACTCACCCTCTGGAAAAAACCCAGCAACGCCATTAGCGTCAGTTACTTTGCGAAAATGGAGACTTCTTAAAACTTCACGTCTGTTGGCTATTTCTTGCTTAAAAAGCCCCATGTCTAAATCAATAACATTTATCTGGTGGGCGTGTTCTAGCTTATTGCTGCGATCTACCCCTTTATCTTCTAAGCTTATGGCCTCTTTATTTAAGGCTTGTTTATTTTGCTCTAATTTTTGCAAAGAGAGCTGAATAGATTCTAAAGAGTTAATAACTGAAACAACTTTTTCAGAATGAATGCTTTCTAGCTTAACGGTTTCACGTTTTTCAAAAACAAACAGCCAAGAGATGATGCTGGTAAGAATTACTGCAACTAAAACGTTAGGCAAATATTTTATATAGCGTTTAGAGAGATATAGCGTTGCCAGCGTTAACAGCCCCATCGCAATAGTTGGCCAATGCACATATTCTGTAGCAAATTTAAGAACCCTTAAAACTGTTTCCATTTGTTTGCTGGCTTGTTCAACTTCAATGCCAAGCAACTTGTTAAGCTGGGCTGTGCCAATAATAATGGCTACGGCGTTGATAAACCCCTCTAAAACAGGGCTAGATAAAAAGTTTACTAATACGCCCATGCGCAAAATGCCTAATATAAATTGCACTAAACCTACAAGCAGCGATAACAGAGCAATATAGCCAACATAACCAGCCGCTCCAGAGCTGGCAATTGGCGCTAAGGCGGCAGAGGACAAAAGACAAATAACCACGGCTGGCATGGTTACTAATTGACGACCTGCTCCCAACAACGCCCCAAAAAAGCTAGGTATAACACAAGCATACAAACCATGATAAGCTGGCAGACCAGCTATTTGGGCATTTGCCATTGCTTGAGGTGCCATTAACAGGCTGAGAATAATTCCTGCTGAAACATCAGCTTTTAATAAGCGAAAGTTGTATCCTTTTAACCACATTGTAAATGGTGTAAACGGGAAACCATTTTTCATGAAAGTGCTCATGCTACTCCTAGATTTTATTTGCCATAAGCCGATTTTTTAAATTTAATCTTAAAATATTCAGCTCTGATTGACTAGATATTTATAAAATAATTTATTTGATTAATTAATGGGTTAGGGTGTTTAAAGGTTTCAGGTTTTTGTTATTACCAAAAATAGTAAAATAATCTCCTGCTTGCTTTAACACAAGCTTATTTTTATCAATACTTTTAGCAACGCTTTAAGCAATGAGTTGAGTTTGTTTATGTGTTTTTCGCCTGACTAGATTTTAATAAAATAATTGATTATATTAATTAATTAAAAATTTAGGATTTACAGAGCTTTCAATTCTTTATTAATACCAAAAATAGTAAAATAATCTCCTGCTTGCTTTAACACAAGCTTATTTTTATCAATACTTTTAGCAATGTTTTGAGCCATTAGCTTAGATTTTATATATATTTTTTACTCTAACTATATTTTAATAAATAATTAATTAAGGGTTGAGGGTGTTTAGAGGTTTTGGGTTTTTGTTAATACCAAGAATATCAAAATAATCTCCTGTTTGCTTTAACACAAGCTTATTTTTACCAGTTAGCTTAGCCCCTTTATAACCTTTATAGGCTGGGTTTCCATAAGCTCTAACTAAATTAAGAGGGTTAGTACCCATAACAGCCTTTGATTGCGGCAAGCTTGCACTCATTGCCAAACGCCCTGCTACAGCCTGCACCGTGTAAGCGTAAACATTATCGTGGTTATAGGTGCGTATAATTTCAAGCTGGTAGCTCACATCTGCGCCGTCTCTCCAACCATTTTGCCTTAAATAATTTGCCACACTGTGCACGGCATCGGTTAATTTAAAGAGATCAACCTTGCCATCGCCATCGCCATCAACCCCATAAGGCGCAATATTGCTAGGCATAAACTGGCAAATGCCAATTGCTCCATACATAGAACCAGGTATTTTCATCAGTTCAAATCCCATAGCTTCAGCATATAAAAACAAGGCTTTAAGCTCCTCATATGCCCAATTAGCTTTTTCGAGCAAGGCTTTTTCAATAAAGGCATTTTTGTCGCTACTATTATTTAATTTTAAGGCTTTAAGGTGCAACTCAACATGCTGAGGACTATTGCTTAAGGCCATGCTCGCAAGGTTATGAAAAGCAGGTTCGCTACCTAAATTTTGCCCTAAATTAGTTTCAACTAATAGTAAGGCGACTATGGTTTGAGCTGGCACTCCATAGCGTTTCTTTACTGTATCAAATAATTTTTTATTATTGCTAATGAGTTTTTGACAACCAGCTAAAGAAAGAGAGGCTGGCACTGGGGCAAAGCTTGAATCTACTTCAAGTGAGAGATCGCTTGCAACAGTTCTAAGCTGAGTATTACCACCATAGCGCAAGCCATAAAGCTCTAAAATTTTACGCCCCATTGGTGCTGAGCTAAAATTTATGCCTAGCTCTGCAAAAGAAGCCCGCACTTTAGCTTCATCTAATCCATCGTTGCTTAATTTTTGAATGAGGGGTTCCCATAATAATGGAGACTGGGGATCAAAAGGTAGGGAGGCAGTAGCGGTAGCTGGCACAGGAAGAGGGGGAAGCCATTGTTTTATTAATTCAGAAATTTGCTCAGAAATTTTTACAGTCACGGCTTGAGTGTTGATGCCAAAACGTGTGGATAAAAAATTATCTTTTTTGTTCTTTTGATTTTCTTCTTTTTGCTCTGCTCTTTTTTGCTCAGAGCTTCTTAGTTCTGGGCTTGTTAGTTCTGCTTTGCCACTTATACATAAAAAAGCATGCTCTAGGTTTTGTGCAGCCGCATTATTAACTAGAAACAAGGTAAAAAGCAAAAAAACAAGACAAGCTAAAGAATTAAAAACCCTTAATATAAAAATTTGGCTATTAATTATTAGACTCAGTAAGAAATTTATAAAATAGCTCTTTAACATAAAAATTTTGGCACACAATTGCTTGTGTGCCAACTGTTGAATATTTAGTTTGATCTTCTTAATCGTTAACAGCATTTGCATGCAAGGCTTTAGGCTCACCATAAGTCATTAAAGGTGGCTTGCCTTCTTTAATAACAGCAGTGTTAATTACGCACTCTGTTAAATTCTTTTCTTCTGGCAAATGATACATAATTTCAAGCATTGAATTTTCTAAAACATTTCGCAAGCCACGAGCCCCAGTTTTACGTTCAATAGCAAGGTTTGCCACTGCACGTAAGGCATTTTTGGTAAAATGAAGCTTTACTTTGTCTATTGCAAAAAGTTTTTGATATTGTTTAACCAAGGCATTTTTAGGCTCGGTTAAAACTCTAATCAAGTCGTCTTCACCAAGTTCTTCTACATTGGTAATAATAGGAATACGCCCAACAAACTCAGGAATTAAACCAAATTTTACAAGGTCAGTAGGTTGAATTTGTGCCAAATACTCGGTGCTGCTTTCTAATTTTTTAGGCTGAGCACTTGCCCCAAACCCCATAGACTTGCCCTTGGCTCTGCTTTCAACAATCTTGTCTAAGCCAACAAAAGCGCCACCAAGAATAAAGAGTATGTTTGAGGTATCTAAGCGAATAAATTCTTGCTGAGGGTGCTTTCTGCCACCCTTTGGCGGAATATTAGCCTCTGTGCCTTCAATAATTTTAAGCAGGGCTTGTTGAACTCCCTCACCTGATACGTCTCTGGTGATTGAAGGGCTATCGCCTTTGCGTGAAATTTTATCAATTTCATCAATATAAATAATGCCTTTTTTAGCGGCCTCAATATCATAATCTGCATTTTGCAAAAGCTGCACTAAGATATTTTCAACGTCTTCGCCAACATAACCAGCTTCGGTTAAGGTTGTGGCATCTGCAATAGCAAAAGGAACTTTTAAGATTTTAGCCAAGGTTTTAGCCAGCAAAGTTTTACCGCTGCCAGAAGGCCCCATAAGCAAGACGTTGCTTTTTTCTAGCTCAACTTCATCGCTAATATCGTCTTTAAAAAACACTCTTTTATAGTGGTTATGCACCGCTACAGAAAGAATTTTTTTGGCACGGCTTTGCCCAATAACATAAGCATCAAGGCGAGAATTAATCTCAGAAGGTGGCAAGAGCATGCCGCTTTCTTGGGTTTCTTCAAATTTTTCTTCGGTGAGCATATGCTTGCATACAGCTATGCACTGGTTACAAATAGCAGCGCTATCAGAGCCAGTAATTATGCGCTCAATACCGTTATCAACATCCGTTTTTCCGCAAAATGAACATTTAGGATTTGTTCCTTTTGGTGTATTGTGAGTACTCATATCTATGTTACCTTAAGATTATTTGTTGATTTAAGTGCTTAAACTTAATCTTGAAATAATTATTATTTTGTATCGTCTGAAGATGCAGAGTTTAAATCTAAGCGTGAAGTTAAAATTTTATCAATCATGCCAAATTTTAGAGCTTCTTCAGGGCTCATAAAATTGTCACGCTCGGTATTATTTAAGATGTTTTCAACGTCTTGCCCTGTATGTTTTGACATAATGCCGTTTAACATCTTTTTTAAATGCAAAACTTCACGAGCCTGAATATCAATATCTGTAGCTTGACCTCTAAAACCACCAGAAGGCTGGTGAATCATAATGCGGCTATTAGGCAAAGAATATCTTTTGCCTGCTGCCCCAGCAGAGAGCAACAAAGCGCCCATGCTAGCGGCTTGCCCCATACACAGAGTAGAGACAGGGGGAGAAATGTATTGCATAGTATCATAAATTGCCAAACCAGCGGTAACAGAGCCACCAGGAGAATTTATGTATAAAAATATTTCTTTTTCTGAATCTTCAGATTCTAAAAACAATAATTGAGCACAAATAAGCGAGGCAACATGATCGTCTACAGGCAAGCCAAGTAAAACTATTCTATCTTTAAGCAAGCGAGAATAAATGTCATAAGCTCTTTCGCTGCGCCCTGTTGTTTCTACAACCATAGGTATATTCATTATAAAAACCTCTGTAATTTTATTTATTTCAAAAGATTGTTTAATTATTATAAGCAAAAACAAAATAATTAACTGTAAAATATTTTTATATTTGCTACGAATACCAGCTTATTAGATATCTTGATAGTGTTTTTTAGGGTTTAAAGATATTTTAGAGTTAAAATTGTTTGTAGCGCAACTAAAAATTAAAGTTCAAAGAAGCATAAAGCCATTAAAATGCAGCTCTAAAGCCAAGATAAAAAGCTATGTTTAAAACTGAATATCTTGCGATATACAAGCACTTATTAAAAACTACTCTTGCCCAATTGAGTTTAACATTGGTTGAGGCTAGACTTTTTCTGTTAGCTTAGTAAAAATTAAGAATAAAACAAACACAATTTTTTTTTCAATGTTTAAATTATATAAATAAAAAACATTCTGCTAAAAAAACATTAACGAGGGAAGTCCATTTTCATGGTCTCCCCTCGTTGTATATTAATATTTATTTTAGTTTAGGCAATAGCTTTTATGATTTATATTAATAAAAAAACTATTTTACTTCTTCTGTGTTTTTATCTTCTGGCTTTTTATCAACTTTTACAATCTTTGCTTTAGCATAAATTGCGTCCATTGCTTTATCTGCAAGAATACGATCACGTAGTGCAAAAATTAAATTATTTTGCACATAATGGTCTTTAAGCTGTGCGGCATCATGACCTGCACGAGCAGCCATAGTTTTAAGTTCTTTATCTACTTCTAGCTCAGATACTTCAAGGTTTTCTTTTTTAGCAGCGGCTAAAAGGAAAAGTTGAATTCTAGCTAGTTGTTCAGCGTCTTCTCTGCAACCGTCACGTAGTTCTTGAGGTGTTTTACCTAAAGACTCTAAGCTTTTGCCTTGGCGCTCAATTTTATCACGCATATCTGTTAAGATATTGCTAGCGTAGTTTTCAACCATAGCTTCTGGCAATGGAAAGCTAGTCATTTTTAGCAAGCCTTCAAGCATGATGTGTTGAGCTTGAGATTTTGCGAGGTTTTCTCTGGTGCCCATGTAGGATTCACGCACAGATTCGCGCATTTTTTCAATGCTCTCAAAGTTGCCTGCTTTTTTAGCAAACTCATCATCCATAGCTGGAATTTTACGCTCTTTAATAGCGTGAACTTTAACCTTCATGGTGAAAACTTTGCTTGCAAACTCTGGATTAATGAAATCGGCAGGAAAGCTTATTTTGCCTTCTCCGTTTGATCCTAAAGGAATAGTTTTAACTAATTCTTCAAAATCTTCAAGAGCTTGGCGCTCGCCAATATTCATTTGAAAGTTGTCAGCCTTAACGCCTTCAACAGGGGTGCCGTCTTCATTATAAGCAACAAAATCAATGCTTGCAATGTCGCCTTCTTTTGGGCAACGAGCTTCGGTTATGCTGATAAGTTCGGCCATATTTTTATTGATGCGCTCAAGAACTTCATCAACTTCTTTTTCGTCAACTTCTGGCTTAATATATTCTACTTCAAAGCCTTCGTAATCAGGCAGTGTGATTTCTGGAACAATCTCAAAAGCAATTTCGTATTTGAATTCTTTGTCTCGTTCAAGCTCGCCACCATTAAAATCAATACGAGAAACAGGGCTAACGCCCATAGCTGTTACTACTTGATTAATGTGCAAATTAACGAGATCGGTGGTTGCTTCACGAATTACTTCAGCTTTAAAGCGCTGCTCAACTAGGCTAGCAGGCACTTTGCCCTTGCGAAAGCCGTCAATAGAAACAGAGCTACGATACATAGCAACGCCAGCAGAAATTGCTGCGCCTACTTCTTCAACAGGAACAGTAACAGTAATTTTTCTTTTAACAGGAGAGAGGTCTTCAACTACATAATCCATATACTTCAAGCTCCTTATGGGCAGATATTTATCTTTTGATGAGTAAATTTACAACTCAAACCCTCTAGGCATAAAAAAACTATTGAGCCTAAGGCATCTACATTTTAGACCGTTAGACTCAAAGGAGTTATTATATCATCTATAGATAGAGAGTAAAAAAGATGATTAAGTATTAAATTTATGGTGCGAGAGGGGAGGGTCGAACTCCCACGCACAAGGCGCTGGATCCTAAATCCAGTGCGTCTGCCAGTTCCGCCACTCTCGCACTACCAATGTTTAGCTTTTAAAAAAACTACGCATTGAAAATATCTTATTGTAAAGAATTGATGTTTAACTAATTTGTTTTTAGCTGTCAAGTTTTATTATGATGGCACTGGTTTTAAGCGAGACAAATTAATATGCAAATGGAAAACAAACTTTGAGATGTACATAAGTTATACAGTAGGAGCTACGGTTATTATTTTTTAATATGTTACCACCTCTCACGGTTGATACTAATGTATGCATTTGACAATTTTTTTTTTCGTGTGTTCTAACCTAGATTATCGGAGGATGGAATTAATTATTTAGCAAACCTACAGATTGAATCAAGGAACAACTCACTCAAAGCCAAGGAAGTTTTTAAGTCACGGTGTGTGGGGTCTTCAACTGACTACTTCAATCGTCAATCTTCTCATCATTTTATTTGATTCCATCAGGAAGTGACAAAGATTGTGTTTTTTTGGCCACTAATTAATAAAACTGTTTGGAGTATTTTAATGACTCGCTCGCTTATTTGTAATTTATTCAATTTTTATTAGATTTCACTAAACATATCTAATTTTTTTATAAAAAAAGGTGATTCTTGTAAGTATCTACTTTTATTTTCCGATTGTATAATATTGTTATGACCAACATCTGTGCGGTAAATCAAGTAGATGACCTTTTGGAAATAAATCAGACATGTCAGCACATATGTCACGTACGTCGAGCGTCGTAGCAAATCACAGCAGATGTGGTGACGGGGGACTACGAATGAACGAAAACGACTAGAGGGCAATGTCCTAAAGCCTCAAAAGAAACGTTGACGGTCATCCCTTTATTGAGGGTAAAAAGATAATATTTAACAGGCTTGTTAGTGAATACTTGAAAAGTATCTAAATTTAGAATTTTTACGTCTTTCGAAATAAAACAATATAATGTAAAGCAGGTTGGTAGGTACATAAAATAAATTTGTTTCCTTTTTTCGGTACATGTATCAAACAATAAAATCACTTGAATAAAGATATTGGACGCAGTTGGGCGGACTCAATTGCGAAAACTCATTTCGTAGGTTCATAACATGTGATGGATAATTTTCATTTTTTTGATAATCCAAAAAACATTCCCTAGGTCAATTTTTCAACAAGTAATTTACAAGGATTGACAAAAAAAATTGCCATTAAATCCTAACCAATTACGTTCCTCAAAAAATGAAAATCTCAGCATGATATTATAAAACAAATTATTAAAAATATATATATGTTACAAAATAGCACAACGAATAAAAACGTTTTCAAGACGAAATTACAGGGGCGTCAATTCCACACCAAACTTTTTTTCCGTGTTTTCCGTTTTGGTCGCTAAATGAATTTTATAGCAGTTTTTATACTGTAGTTACATGATCTATGAGTAACCAGGTACATGTTAATGAGTAGATTGGTTTACGATCATTTTATTTTAACTGTATTAGAGAGATGGTATTTAAGAAGAAAAAATTGCAATTTATTTTGGTAATCCTTCAGTTTAAAGAAAAGTAAGTTCTAAAGTAATAACAACTATTCTGAATTTGGTAAACGTATTTTAGAAATAAATCATTCTTTTGATATAAATAAAGGTTTAAACTTTTTACATACAAATACAACCAGTTTACAATTAGACAGATTTGAAATTTTAGAAATTTTAGAAAAGCGTTAAGAAGAACGGCTGCGCTGCCTGTTTCATACATAACATAATTTTGGATTTGAGGCCATCCAAACCAAATGATATATATATTTATTAAATTAAAGGTTAAGTAAATATCTAGTACTTATGAGATGTATTTTATTTATTTGTTTTAAATTATGAAATATAAGCTATGAAAAAAAAATAATTTTCATAATCTTAGAGGCAATTTAGAAATAATTTTCGGGTTTACTGTATTTTTTTTAAATTATCGTATTTGCCATGTAAATATGATTACGTAATTTAAATATAAAACACAACATTTTAAAGTAAAACCTCTTTTCGGGTCGATGTTTTAAATTATGTGCGTCAAATTTGTGTTCCAACGTAAATTGGTCGTTTTTAATTTAATTTAAGGTCCACCATAATGCTTATTTTCATATTTCTTTATATTTTTTATTTTATATTTTCTTATATTTTCAACGTAGATGGGTAAAAGTTTTATTTTACATCACAGTTAGCCCCTAAATATTTGTTAGAGGTGCTTCTAAAATTGCGAAAAATCAATTCCTTGAATGGCTTATATTTCATAAGGTAAAACAAAAACAAACAAATTACTTCTAATCTGTACTAGATATTTACTACACTTTTTGATGAAAAAAAATATCATTAGCTTTATTTTTTTTTTAAATAGATGAATTTAGTTTAATATAAATATTAGTAATAAAAATAATCTCCTTTTGAATTTTTAATATAAATTTGATTATCAATGCATTACAATATTTTTTTAAAATTTTTATTACTTACCTACTTTAATAAAGATTTTTTGTTTATGTTTATAATTTGTCTATTCTTTCATTATTGTTTTCTATATTTATCATTTGTCTATATTTGATATTATTATTTTTTAGTATTCTATGTATTCCTGATAAAATATGTTGATTTCTGCGTATATTAATAAAGTTGTGAATACAATGTAATTTTTTACATTTATTTATTAATAATGAAGTCATAAAGTGAATACCAATATTTTAAAGAAATTATAAACAAAAGTCTTCATATGAGCGTAAAGTAATGAATATGAACTATTAAAAACACATCAAGAGGGAAAAGCTACCGGCAAAATGAAGTTTAACGCAGGTTATACGTGGAAAACGTTCATTCCCAGCGAAACGTAAGCTTAAAGGTAAAACTTTTCACGAGGAACTATTTAACGTGAGTGCATTTTGGACAATGCTGCTAGAGCGATGGATTCATTGTGTGGATAGAATGGTTTTAATAACATGACGAAAAGGCTAGAAATTACATTAACGTCACTACGAAAAATTAAATGCACTGTGAAATAATATTCCTGGTAAAGATTATTCTACTTTGTGGATGTTTTGAAAAAAGTTTTATCAGCTGAATACAATACTAAATACAAAACCGGTTGTAAACTTATTTGTTATGTAAAAAAAAGAGATTTTCACAATGATTCCAAACGGAAATGATACCAGATATTTTTTTAAAAATTCCAAATGAATTTTTCAATTATTTCTCAATATATTTTTACAAATAATACTGAATACTACAAATCACGATCACTTATTAAAATGTAATAATTTATGAAAGTTTCTGAAAGTAGTCGAAAAATAATATTTACCTAGTTACTTCATTAATGAATTCGTCCAGCGAAGACATCCAAAATGAGATGCCTGAAATTTATTTCAATTATGTCTCGAAAAATGAAATTTCGTTGTTTCAGTGTTCTTTCACCTTAAAATTATTTTTAAGACACTCTCATTTCGAGTTTCAGATTTCTTTCATAAAATAATGGCGAAGTAGAAGATGCCTGAAACAAGTATAAAATGCTTTGTCTTCCAAGCCCGACCCGACAAAAGTTAGTGCTCGTGAACCTAATTTGAACCATGACTGTTGTTGATATAAAGGGAGCTTTTTCTTTTCAGTAGCTGATAGACTTAAAATAAGGAAACTGGTCAATAATTCTCTTAAAGTTATCATAGATAAAAAATAAACAACGATTAATCGGCTTATTTATGTTTCTCAATTAGTTTATATAAATTTAGATTTTTTTTGTATATTATGATTTTTTTTTATTTAAAACTGAAGCATTTTTCACACTAATTGAAAGATTTAAACTTATACTTTCCTAACACGTATACTCGTGGGAGATCCCATGTACTCTTTTATGCTCCGGAAGCGAGAACTTCTGTTTACCAGACCGAACACGCCAATCAGCGGAGCGACTCAACTGCTCAACGATGCTACATTAGCCAACGACATTTTCTATATAACAATTTTGCGACTATCTTTTGATGCATTTCATAAAATAGTTATACAACTTCTCCTGTGACTTTTTATACTTCACCTATCAACCTTTTACTTCTTACATTTTTGATATAGTTTATGATTTTCAGTATTGCTGAAATCATTATAAAATATATTAACATCAAATACATACTAATACAGAAACCACTCAACTGCACTTAAAACACCACAAATAAGATTTTTTTTCATCAAGCTCATCAATTTAATATAATGAAACTTAATATTTTGTAAATGAAATCCTCAGCACGGGAAATCCTAGTGAGGATATCATTACGAGTATTTGTTATTTTGTATAAAAAGGGGAAGATAATAAAACGTTACTATTAATATACAAATTATTGCTTACGAGTACTTGGACTATTCGTTATTCATAATACTTTTCCGTCTATTATTTTTTTTATCATTTATCATTTATTGTATGCATTTTAATCCCTGTAATATATTAGTGTAGGTAAAACTGTTTTATGGAGTCTATGAAAAAAATTATTAAAAAAGATATTTGATTAAAAATTATTAAAAAGAGGAAGAAAAAAGAAAAAATAAGAAAATAGAATAGAAAAGGTCTGAAGTAAAGGAAAATTTCCATAAAATTAACCAAATTAAAATAAACATTAAAAAAAAACTTTTCAGAACGGGATTTGAAAGTCGAACTTATTTCTCTCACATTTATAATATGGTTCATTCTGAAAATTATTCCCACGATTTATTGGTGAAAATAATTATGAATAAATCTCTATAAATAAAAATTAATGTGTACCTGTCTGTATGTGCTCGATTTTCTCAAAAAATACTTGACCGGTTTCGCTGAAAACAGCCCAGTTTATTCTTATTTCCAAAATTCAATCCAATTTCTAAAATTGTTGCTATAATATTCTAAATTAGTATGATAAACATTGAACCCTCCGTGTTGTATTGAGGTTAGCCCATAGATATACCACTCTGTTCAGCAATAGATTACATGTTCAAAAGAAGAAGGTTTGTTTGAGTAGAATATTTTCGAAATGAAAAACACAATTAGGTACCTACTTAAGAACTTTTTTTATTTAGAAATATTTTGAAAAAATAAATGTTTTAGCTGAATTAAAATTATAAATTGTTTCTTTGTTTATAGTTAGTAAAAATCATTGCAATGCATTACTTTTACTTCAAAATCTATTATGGCATCCAAACAAAAAGCAAGAATTCACAGGAATTCCCAAGCAAGGGTAAACATCTGCTTAGTGTTTTTGTTTTTTTTTTTAATTTTTTATTTTATTATAGATAAAGTCACAAGTATGAAATCGATTATTTTTTGTATGCTACTCAATACATATACAAAATGATATAATTTAATGTATTAATTTCCCGAAAATGAATAATTTAAAAATCATGGCGCATTATAATGCCAATCGTTAATAATATTGTGATTTGTTTTTAAATTCAATTTTTTTTACTACCCTAAAGAAAGGAAAGAAGCGATGATTTGGAATTAATTATTTTTCTTATTTTAAAATGAGCGATATCGAGTAATGACGCTAGTTGAATAAAAAGCGTAAAATACGAGTGTAAGAGTGTCCTAATTTGCAAAGCAAAAACTTGCGAAATTCAAAACAATAAACAAGTAGTCTTGTCTGCACAATCAGTTGTGTGGTATGCTATATAAAATGGGTTACGTTCAAGATAATCCATCCATTAACCTATTTCTGCAAAACTATACTCTTGTTTGCGTTATTTTATATGCCTTCCATTTAAATTTGTGCATTAAATCCTAGGTAACTTAAAACCGGTAAAAAATTTTCGTCGTAGCGTAATAAACACCAACTATAAACAGCACTTATTAGGTGGACGTAAATTATGGTCGCAATTCAAAAGGGAAATTATGGATTATGTGTGCCAAGTTGTTTGTAACAAGAAATGAACATTCATATTTTTAAAATATCTACGAACTTTTTCGTTCATATTTGACCTAATTCGCGTAATTTTTTTAATGCCAACTAACCATCACGACGGTTCCCCGCAAAGGGTAGGTAATAATAATAATAATAATAACAATAATAATAATAAAAACATATTAATTGTTTTTGTGTTTAATTCGTAGAACTCCATTTTTTTTTTTACCAGAGTTTGAAAATGGCCTTAAACGCCAATACAGCTGCCACAATAATAAAAACTAAAAATACTTGCAGAACTTAATAATAAAATTATTAAATTTGATTTAGATTAATTTTAAAAAACATATAATAATAATTGGATGATTTATAAGAGAGGATGGACCTCCAAAACAACTCGATCTTGACATACATTTCTTGTTTCACATTTACATTTACATTCATGCAATTTCTCATATATTCTCTTCTGTTATTGCGATTTCTGATTCAAGTATTTGATTCATTGATCGTGCCGTCCATTCTTAGGATTTCTCCGGCTTCTTCTTCAATTCACATTTGCGTCAAATATTTCCCTTACACTCTTTCCTTCGTTCATTTGCTCTACATGCCCAAATCGTCTAAGCGTCCTTTTTACTCATTACGCTTACATCATCAGCCTTAAATTCTTTACATTTCTCAACATTTTTCATACGATCATACATTGTTTTACCACACATTCGCCTCAGAGATCTCATTTCTACAGCATACAGTCTACTTTCATCTTTCCTCTGCAGTTCCATGCTTCACCTCTATATTTCAGGGTGGTATCAGCACTCCATATTGGACTGCTAGCTTCGCTAATTAAAGCAATTTTTTTTCGAATTGAATATTGGCCGGAAAATGATGATTATTTGGGAGAAGCTTTAAAAATGTTATAATCATAATTTCCAGAATATGACAAAAAAATGCGACTACAAAGTAAAGCCTATGGCATAATAACGGTTAATAATTATAAGAAAGAGATGTATTTTTAATAATGTTGACACCATTTTCTTTCTCTAGCTTTTGAATGAAGAAAGTTCCTACATAAAACTAGATTATTCAGTGTTGAGGGAAATGAACATGAAAGCATGATATTATAATTTTTTTTACAATTTCCAACTACATTATTTAAGGGAACTGCCATTTATGACGCTTTTTCTTAATGTTTTTTATTTCAAGTCCCGCGCAGGGGCATGAAAAAAGTGATAAAGAGAAAGTATAAAGGAATCAGCGCAAAAGTGTTAGTGTAAGGAGAATATAAGTATAGCGTAGTGTGTGGTCAGGGAAGGAGCATAAAAAAATAATCGTATAATATAAAAACGGTCGTTGGTATAAAGATGGCAAGTTTGCGAATTGGTGGGATAACGACATCGTTCAGCGCGCCGTTCTCATCAGTAACATCAGTGCGTAGTGTTTTATTTATCTTTATTTTTACGTGATACCACACAAGAGTCCGAATTTTTCCAAACCGTATGGAGCCAGTGAGACTATGGCATATTGTGAGGTTGAAGGTATTGAGGCGGGGAAGGAAATGGGGAAAAGGGGAGGTGGGGAAGTACTTGGATATTAAGATATGACCACCGAGCATGTTTAAAGCCATTTTAAGTAACGTTTCAATTCTGAATGGTGGTCTTATATCAGGGCAATCCTGACAGTATCTGCCATCATGGAGTTTGCTGAAAATATACTACATATTATTTTTAATTAACAAATTGCGAAATTTAAAATAATACACAATATGAATAAATAAAATTTATTTTCGAACGCCGGGTTTGAACCCCCAACCTCCGGATTTGTAGCCAGGTATCGTAGCCACTCAACCATTGAAACCGTCAAAGAGATCCGTAAATAAACAAAGAGAACAAAAAAACATACGTATACTGGCGAGAGACGAAAAATAAACAAATTAAACGGATAAGTGTGCTAACCGATTTCAACGCACTTTATTGACAAATCAAAGTTTTCCACTGAATAATAGAAATTTTCTTTTCAATAATATTTTTATTCATTTGAACAATTAAATACCAAGAACTATAACCATAGTAGAAAACTACCGCTGAGTAAATAATGTAGCTGTCAACGTACCGCCCAACTTCGTCTCCGCCGGCGCCCACAAGTCTGTTGCCGCCCTAGTGTGTTATCATCGCCATCTAGAGGGCGGATCTGCTCACTTAAGAATCTACTTCCAAGGTTTTAACTGCCCTAAATATCTGATAAAACAACAAATACAACTTTTCAGATAATTGAGCGTATTTGAGGAATGCTTTCATGACATTTCATGAGAGTGGAATACAGAAATGATGTTTAAAATCTCACTTATCTTAGCAATAGTAAGTTTACCCAGTTGCTGCGCCCGACCGAGAGTTCAACGTCATTTTTTTTATCAATAAACGGTTTAGAAAATGTGCCCCATATGGAGGTTTTTTTTTATTTTTGACTAGTGTATTTTAAAGCCATAATACTGAACAGGAATCCGTTGAATTAGAAAATCTAGACGTAATACAAATTTTCAGAACGCCAGAGAAGCATTTGAAGGATTTTTCCGTTTCAGATTCAGAAATTCTCTGATTTGTAGTTAACCTCAGGAACTTAGGTTATACTTCAAAATTCTTTAACATAGGTGTGCATTTGAAGTTTTGATAAACCATGCCAGATATTGTAATAACCAACTCTTTTTTAAATTTGTTACGCACCGGAGCACATCTCCCATAAAACGATTATTTTTAAGACAAGCGTAGGCATTAAAAGATGTGACCACAGCGCAGTGAGAAAATCTTTGAGTGTTTTTCAAGGGAAGAGTTTGCATAAATGAAGATAGTTGGTCTCTATTAACGAGTATAAATATTTGTTCTCCTTTAACGAGTAGAAAATATTTGGTCTCCATTAACGAGTGAAAAATAGTTGGTCTCCATTAACGAGTAGAAAATATTTGGTCTCCATTAACGAGTGAAAAATAGTTGGTCTCCATTAACGAGTAGAAAATATTTGGTCTCCACTAACCAGTAGAAAATATTTGGTCTCCATTAACGAGTGGAAAATAGTTGGTCTCCTTAACGAGTAGAAAGTATTTGTTCTCCATTAATGAGTGGAAAATAGTTGGTCTCCATTAACGAGTAGAAAATATTTGGTCTCCATTAACGAGTAGAAAATATTTGGTCTCCACTAACCAGTAGAAAATATTTGGTCTCCATTAACGAGTGGAAAATAGTTGGTCTCCTTAACGAGTAGAAAGTATTTGTTCTCCATTAATGAGTGGAAAATAGTTGGTCTCCATTAACGAGTAGAAAATATTTGGTCTCCATTAACTAGTAGAAAATATTTGGTCTCCATTAACTAGTGGAAAATAGTTGGTCTCCATTAACGAATGGAAAATATTTACAACAATGCTCCTTTTATTGAAAAGTGTAGTAAATAAGGTTATGAATTACATAACTTCACTTTTTCAAATAATTAAATTAATTAAATAATTTCTCGGGAAACACAAACACCATAGAAGAAAGGAGAAGACAGACATGAAACTAGCAATAATAATTAAGTTAAATGAGAGAATTAATTAAGCATCCACGTAATATTTTTTTCATATTTCGGCATAACTTTTTCCAGCGTATTTTTTTTTATCGTTCAATATCATATTAACAAATCTCAATTGAAATATGAAACGGAAAAGAGAAAGAAAATAAGAAGTTAACGGTCGAATTTCTTTCAGTTTTTGTTCTGTTTCATATATTTCATCTGAAAAAGACAGAAATAAAAAAATAAAAATTAAATTTTAAATTTTTTTATCTTGACTGTTTCACATTTCATTTATGATTCGTTAATATTATATACAACGATTAACATATATTGCAGTGAGGTTTATAAGCTTCAAAAATTGAACAGAAATTAGTAAATTTTTATTTCTGAAAATGATAGTTAGGTACCAGAGAGTGAACAAATCATCTTCAAATTCTATTACGCTTTAATGAAAATATATAAACATTACGTTATTTAACAAATGATTAATAGATATTATGAATGCATAACGTTTCTCAATACTATGGGCGTTTCTCAATACTCTCTCACGGGCATAGGTACCTATGCCCGTGAGAGAGGTCTTCACAATAATAAATTCGGCATCCCATTCCGTCCACATAATGTATTAGAATGTACGCGACATGGTGCATAAGGGGCAATATTGTGTGCAGCCACGGGAAGGTGAATGCTTGGATAACAGATCCGAAGTGGATGGAGATGCTTTGATAAATATTATGTTAAAATGAAAACAACAAACTCAAAAAAGTCATCGCAGCGTTTTTTGTTTCAGAAAATCTAAACAGAGATTAACGGCATACTGCTCTGTAACGGCACATGACTTCACCATACCGTTTTCTTATGCCGACTTTTCACATGACCCGACTTCAGTATATTATTCAAACTAATATGATGTATCTAGTAGTCTAGGCGCCCTCGTGGCAGCCGGCTGCGTTTCATAGTCGCTCCCGACTTACCTTGGAAGTATCGGGAAGTTATTAATTTTCCCGGTGTAAAAATAGCATGAAATAACCGCAATAATTTTTAGGTTACATTTATAAAAATTACATAATTTTAGTGCTGTGGTTTCGAGCTTACATCAAGTTTATAATAAAAACCCAAATATTTTGAGTTGAAATCTGCATCGTTCTTCCGAATTAACGCGTTAGACATCGGTCACATCTGGCGGCGGTCGGTCGAAGGCCATTAGCACGTGTACTAGTGAAGTGCGGTGGTTGTCTGTAAAAAAATATTGTATACAACCGGGAAGTGGGCTGCTAGGACCCCAAGAAAGAAACCACCAGCTGGAGTGAGAACGAACCTTTACCTACGTCATTGAGATAGTGGCCAAGTTCTTCAACAAGCACGACTTTGACCTGATCTGCAGGGTGCATCAGGTGGTAGAGGACGGGTATGAGTTCTTTGCCAAGAAGCAACTGGTACTGCAGGGAATTCGATAATGCAGGAGCAATGATGTCAGTGGACGACACGCTGAAGTGCTCCTTCCGGATCCTGAAGCCGGCTGACAAGCGCTTGGCGTACGTGCAGACCAACACCAATCCGACCCGTCACGCCGCCAGGGGCGTAACCAAGACAAAGAAGATTTTGAGGGCCCTCTGGATAAATCCCACCGGCCACCATCCTGCCCCGCCGCTCCACCCTTTTAAGAGTATTCTGTGTTATTTATCCTAAAAAATATGGATAAAAATTCTTCGTCTTAGCTTAAATACATTCTTGAATATAATGGAAACAATCAGTCTATCATTTGTATTAGCGTCTTGCAATATATCGTAAGGAATAAATACAGTTAGCTTCTTTTTTTTCAATTTAACATTAAATTTAGTTTTGATAATTTAACTTCATCTCTTTATGTGGTCTATAAATAATATGTAATGATAGCCTGTCCAAAAAGAGAAAATAAATGTTAATTTTTTTTTTTTAAATAATAATAAATTCGTAGAATAGACATAATATAAGAATAATATAAGAATAGGAAGTAATATTTGTACAGCGCCCCTGAGGTGATTTCTCACAAAAGCGGCGCTATAAAAATCATCCGATTATTATTATTATTATCTAATATTATCCTGATACTCCTTTATTATCTCTTCGATCTTCGCGCCGGAATAACTACAAATCTATAAGCATAACGCGAAAAGCGTTAACAGTATTTCTTTTTTGTTTCTGCATTTTTATCTATTTTTATTGTTTTATATAATGTTAAAATTATCTGTTTCTCACGTTGAAGATATTTATTCTATATTGAAGGATACGAGTCCCATACAAAAGGAGTAAATATAAGAGAGGCAGATAACTTGGATTTTCTGTTATCCTACCTGACGTCTCCGGACTTACCTGCCTAGCACCACCAAGACACAAATCCATCATCCACCTATAACTGGACTGTTGTACAAAAAATGGAACGGAGATAAAGGATAATAGTTAATTTTTATTGTTGTTATTGATATTATTACTATCATTGTGTTCTTCCCCCTTGACAATGGGTATGCGCCTAGTTTGGTGGATCATCTAATAAAATTTAAAAAAATGTAAATGCCCCCATGGGTTAAATAAAATATCTGCTTCACGGTTTTCAGCCTAAACTTTTGACTGTGTCTCCAGAACTTATCAAATCCAGTGACTTGTAGAGGAGGGAAAGGCGCATCACCAACTAACTGAAAAATCAAATCAAAACCAGATTCAAAGAAATCAATGAAGAGGAGTTATCCAGAATTCAGAAAAAATCTTTGTATGACCTTAAACATCAGTTTTAAAATAAAACCTAGTCCGCCTCAGCACAGGACCCCTAATGAGAACTAAAAAAACATTACAAATTGTCTTATTATCTTTGTAAAATTTTATTAACTCAATAAAAAAATAAAAGAAAACAAACTAACCATCACGTCGTTTCCTCGTAGAGGTAGACAGAGAGGACGGATCGCCATTCAACTCATTTTGGCATCCTTGCTTTATTCACATTCATACATCGCCTCTTACAAAACCTTCGGTTGTTGACTTAAGTATTTGGTTACCTTGATCGTGCCATATCTATCTCGGGCGTCCCCGACTTTTTCTACTATTCACATTCGGGTCACAATATCCATTCTACACTCCCTAAACAACGATAAACAATGTTTTTCTAATAAATGTGGCAAACTGAAGGCTTTCTAAAAAGGAAATCAATTCAATTTCGTTTCGTGGCGTGAATTTTTCAAAGCCTGCTAAAACGCTCGAAATCTGGCAGAGTACGTGTGACGTCATATGTAAGTAGTTTTGTCGATTAACAGTGAGGCTATTATCACACTGGTTGGAATGGAATCAACAAATACCAGCAAAAATAAATAACAAAAGATTTTTTATAAGAACATGGATACTTTGTATGCCGCAGTGGGGACCCGTATGCAAGTTCGCGCAGCATGACATCGCGCAAAATTGCCCGTATTCTTAATCCACTTAGTCAACCGAACTGTAAGGGAGCAGTCTTCTTCTGTCAGAGACCGTTGACCAATCACAGGGTACTTAAGTTTCTTATGGTTTTAATCGTTTCAAAATAACAATTTATTAATTCTACTTGTAAATATGCATAAATATTTAGAATCAGCGTTTGTTCATCTACGTAAATATATATTTTTAGAGCCATAATATATTTCATTAGAATTCCTTACTATCCCGCACCTTTCCAATAAGTAGCTGAGTTCTCTTTTTATATTACAAAAGTCCTTGCTTTCAGTACAGAATTTAATAGAAACCGACGAATTAAAAAATAAAAAGTTCTCTTCCAACGTTCCATGTTATTAAACCACTTTCAAAAATTCACAACATCTTTCCCCCAGATATAAAACGAAAAAAGTTTAATGAGGACAAAACAAAAAATAAAGTCTGGCTGAAAGAGGTCGATGAAATAAACATAAAACAACAAAGAAGACGCACCTAAACAGATCACCTCAAATAAAATAAGTTTAATTTTAAATCATTATTGTTTAAATGTTTTTATAATTAAACGATATTCTGTATTTTTACATGTTTTATTTATATATTCGCTAATAAAAAAGGAGATTTTATACACATTATATCTTTCATCTTCAGATGCAAACAGCGCCTTGTTAAAAGCAACTTTACGGTAACGTTAACGTTCACGGTGGCGCATAGCATTATCGTTCATGTTGCCTCTCGACAGACATTGCAGTTATCGTCCCTCGGTATCTGGCACAAGCACTGAACATGAACTGTACGTACACTGAGCATGCACTCAACACAACTGAAACTGGATGCAACCTGGTCATTTATTTATTTTTTTACCCTGAAAAACCATTTCTTTGATATGTTGCCTTTTATTTTCTGATTTATTTTTTTTAAATTTTTTTTATATGAATACCGCACAAGCGTCCCAACTGCTCCCAACCATCTGGAGCCAGTGAGACTATGGCATCCCCACTTGGGGAATGTTGTGAGGCTGAAAGTATTGGGAAGGGGAAGGAGAAGGGGAAAGGGAAGGTAGGGAAATACCTGGCTATTCAGATCTGGTCACCAAACACAACGTTTCAAGCAACGTTTCAATTCTGAATGGTGGTCTTTCACCAGGGCGATACTGAGAGTATCTTCCACTCTGGAACGTGCGCAAATATACCACATATTATTTTTAATTAATTAATTGTGAAACAACACTAATCAATTAAATAAAAATTAGTTGCGCACGCCGGGATTTGAACCCGCGACCGTCGGATTCGTAGTCGAGAGCCTTACCCCTCGACCATGGAGGCCGTCATATACATGTATTTACCGGGTGACATGTTTATTATGTGTAGTATATAAGTGTGTGTGTATGTGTGAATGTATTTGTAGGTGTGATAAATGGGGATTTACATAATATAGAAGTGTATGCATACTAAGCAGTTTATATTATTGCCAAGATGTTCCTTTTAAACGTAGCCAGTTAAACTGAAAAAATTTCACTCTTTGAATTGTTCACGTAAATATTATTGAATGAATAAAGAGCACGGTTAATTGATGAATTTGCAGCTGCATTTATTTTTTAACTATGCATGTGAAATAGTGCTGTATGGCGGGTACGTCTCAAAGGTATGTTGAACTTAGTTAGGGACAGAATCTCGGAAGGGTTGATATTCCATGTAGAAATGTTAAATCAGCAACTTTTTTATATGAATACTCTACAAGAGTCCCAACTGCTCCCAACCATCTGGAGCCAGTTAGATTATGGGATCCCTAATTAGGAAATGTTATGAGGCTGAAGGTATTAGGGAGGGGAAGGAGAAGGGGAGAGGAATGTGGGGAATTACCTGGCTATTTAAATCTAGTCACTAAACACGGCTAAAAGCCATTTCAAGCAACGTTTCAATTCTGAATGGTGGTCTTTCACCAGGGCGATACTGAAAGTATCTTCCACTCTGGGATACTGTTGACCATTGTTGCAAAGATTTATAGGTATATTTAATGTTAAATACCCCTAAATTCAAGCTGACAGAATACAATGTAATAATTTAATACTATTTAGAATGTCTCAGTACGTAAAGTTGGAATATGATGCACGACCGTCCACAATAACGATCAAACTCATTTTGAGTTTTAGGAAATCTGGGAATCAGCCGAATGTCTAAGCTAAAAATTGAAAACAAAATAAAATATCCGTGCAGCTCTTCTACCCTAACATAGGTGCGTACATTTTTGTATCGATTTCCATTTTTCATTGTCTAATTCATATTCGCCCACTGACGTCAAAATTAATATATTTGTCCTTAGCCCTATTTCGACGACTGGAGCAAATATCACATGACACCTATTTTAGCACCACCCTAGTTCACTGCCGTCCACGTTTGTTTCGCGTGATTTTGACTGCGGTAAGCAAATTATAAAACATTTATAAAAAGGGTCATTATAAATACTCATAGAATGTATTCGGTTATTGCAAACAAGCCGAACCTTTTTATTTATCTGCTGTTTTACTTATGTTGGCTGCACGCCTAGCTCACCCTTGCCCCTCTTACTTTGGTTTCTTCCCCTTGCATGTAAAAGCTTCTTTATGTTTTGTTTTCTCTGTGTATTCTCCCACTGAAAATCTCAATTTTACGGATGGAGATTTTTTATTAAGAATTGTTTTCAGTGACGGAATAATTATTACATATACCTGCCTAATTAAAACTAGTATTAAGGCTGACGATTTCTGTGGCAAGGCGGTAAATCCAACAAGGTGAAAAAACACTTGATTTGTACAGAATTAGTTTCTAACGCAACTGCTAAAGCTTCCACCATATTTTTCAAAGGGGGCGTTCATACCTGATGTGAATAATAATATTTATTTATTTGGAACATACATTTTTTTTTACATTAACATTTGAGAAAGCTTTGACTGCCTAACTACGAATAAATCCCGTTTTAGGACAGTCAAATTGAGATGTTTAGTTCATATTAATATGCATATACATGAAAGAATATAAAAGTATCCATAAGGTAAATTTAAAAATAATTAGCTAATTTTTCACACTTTTTTTCTCCTTCCCGTCCCCAAATTTCATTCCACTTAACAACATTCTCCAATCGGGGTGTAGTCAGCCAACTACTTAGGGGCTTAATAAATATTGACAAGGAAAAACAAGCCTATTGGTGTTCTATCTAAATTGATTTATTAAATGTTTTTTTGTTAAAATTCTTAATCAATCAATGGTGCACTCAAAACACACAAACATTTCCTAAGAATAATGCACAGTGAGATAAAATGAATTTAATTTCAAAATTGTCACTCTGGATTACTGTTTGAACTATTGGGATTATTATGTAAAACGGCAAAACGGCCGACGTGTTGGTTATTGCATGCAAACGAAATAACAGTATTATTGGCTGTCGATACTCGTTACTATTCAATTCAGCTACTGAAGCTTAACACCGTTATGTTGACAGTTATCGACGGCGTTATTGATCTAGGTGACTATGGGGGCAGGTGACATGTTTGGTATCAAAGGAAGATTAACATTTAAAATATTTTGACGCTGTTCTCTCTTTCATCAAAATACTTTTGAAATTTGTTATTAATTTTATTATTGACAATGAGAAATGCCAATAAGTTAAGTGTTATCGACAGGGGGTAGAAGGACGTCAGAGAGGTATTAATTATTTATTCGTAATATTGATAATATTATTTCGCGTTACGAGAGTGTTTTTAAAGAGAAGAATATTTATTACATACTACCTGATGTGTATCCAGCCTTGCTCGGGTACAATAATTGATTTGACAGCAAATATCGCCAAGTAAAGAAACATCCATTTGAATATTTTATTTCATTCCAAATGTTTATTTTTACAAAATATATCTAAATAATAAAGTTCTTAATCAACTCGTGTTTTCATTTTGAAAATATTCTACACAAAAAAAACCTTTTTCTTATGAAAATTCAATCTGTGGATAACCAGAGTGTTATATCTATGGGCTAACCTAAATAACACATGACGGGTTCAATGTTTTTCATACTAATTTTAAAAAATTATAGCAACAGTTTTACATATTTCATTCAAACTACTCTCTAAACCTTCCCGGCACTAATAAAAACAAACTGTGCTATTGAGGACAAACAAACTTACATTGATTTTGATATATATAGAAGATTTTTTAAATTTATATACGATTAGCATTTATCAGAACTAACTTTAAAAATGGATATTTCGATTTTCGTTGTACAGAAAAATAGTATGTGATCGATGGTTATGTGCGTACAATACCAATACATGAACAAAAAACTTATAAAACTACCTAATTATTATACAATCAACATTTTTGACTTATGGTGACGGTAGTAGCCTGGGAATGGTGGATTTTCTTTAAAAATACATACAAAATAATATATTAATAATATGTTTGCGCGCTTTGACTCAGGAAATGGAGGGTTGTTTATATTTTAAAATTCTACTCACGCTAATATTTCTCCAGGTTTCTCCTATATTGAATTGGGTAGTTGAAAAAATACAGAGAGGTGGAGCATGTCAATAACACCAGCCTAATAGGGAATAAAGAACATTATCCAGAGAAATACACCAGCCAAAAATATTTTCTACGAGCAGTGTGTCTTATGTCACCACGAATGTTGGTAACATGCATAAAATTCGCATGGCAAGCGGAGCCCAGAAATTTTATTGTAAGCGCAACAAGAATTTTTTATTTATTTGGTGAAGAATTTTGTAAGGATGAAAAAATATTAAACCCAAATTTAACAAATAATGTTTTCTATATGGTGGTATTTAAAAAAAAATGTTTCTTAATTAGGTTCAAAATTTTCTATTGGAAAAAAATATTATTTAGTAGTTTACGCTTTTATATCATACAAAGTAATTAGGAATTTTATTTTAATTCTTATCCAGGATATTTCTAGGAAAATGTTCAATTTATCCAAAGCATATATTTTGGTTTTCCTAATATGAACCGATTCGTAGTATAGAATAATCGAAATAGTGATTTCACTGATAGCTTCGCCTTAAGAATGTTACAAAAAAACTTTCATTTACTAATAATAATCGGATGATTTTTATAGCGCCGTTTTTGTGAAAAATCACCTCAAGGGCGCTGTACTAAGGAAAACTAAGGAAAAGACAAACGTTTGAACGATATAGGTTAGATTATATACATGTGAAATATCGCGAATAAGTTTAGTCTTTGTAAGGCAAGTAAAAGGGTTTAATCAGTTGTTAAGCTGAGATTGAATTAGTCTTCATATATGTTTCCTGCTTCATCAGGAAAAAACATGAGGCTTCGAACCGTCTAAGATCTCACTTGGAAATTCTAGAATAGTGTTTAGACTAGTTGCGCGTACCCTCATTTGAGCAATATCGGGAAAATGGATATAAAACGCAAGCGAGGGAAAGAAATATACAAAAAACAACATTTTTTGTGTAGTCGCGAATCTACCAGACCAGTAAATTAAACATGAAAATAGTTGGGTTTCACAACGTACACATTTAACACTTAGAATGTCATAGTCAACGGACCGATTTAAAACCAATTCGTGGTTCGATTGTTCTTAGCATTGTCTTCGAGCATTTAAATTGCTCTTTATTGGAAATATAGGACTCCTAAAATAAGCTCAGTAAATTATATTTTTCACTGGCAACATTTGGACATGTTTTAAATCGATTTAGGTAAAAATAAGTGCACATTAATTTTATTTTTCGATTGATTCTTCGTGTCTGAACGTTATTCAGTTAATAATAACATTACCTTTAGTTTAAATTAGTAAATTAATAATAGGTAGCTCTTTTAGTAAATTAATAATAGGTAACTCTTTTCAAAATAATAACACGAATAATACGTTTTTGTTCGGTTCTTCCGGCTGTAATACAAAAGAGTTTTGAATGTTATTTATTAATGGTTATTATATTTAATCGTTATGTTTTCGATTTAAGTTTAAAAAAAATGAAATGTACTTAATACTCATACTTGGTATATAAAACTGTATAAATGATGTTACATGTAATACGGACTGTGGTAAACTAAATCATAAATCTAATATAAAATATCTTGGACTCAAAATAGATAAAAATAGGACTGTAGAACAAATTAGAAAACTTATCTATATATTCTATAACATAGATAATATAATAAAAAATAGAATAACATAAAAATGTTCTATTACGTAATAATTCAGTTCCTATTGCAGTGTGGCATTATTGGGCAGGGAGGGGCTCATAAAGCCACACTACAGCCAATAATTATAATTTTAAAAATAATCATTAAAATCATCATTTTAACCTTACGACTTTCCTACTCCAGAGGTACTTCGTGAATGTAATGTACCATCTATTATAGAAATACGTAAAAGAAACGCCTTATATTAAATCTATTAAGAATGTTTCATCAATAAAATTCACTCCATTGATAGTATAAGCAATAGATTGTAAACAAATGGTTTAATAGCCATACCGATGCTAAGAGCGACCACAACACAGCACCACTACTTGTATTTTAAGTATAAGATGGTACAATATATTATTATCCAAAACCAAAATTAATGTATCCCGAACATTGAAATATGAACAATTCAATAAGCCACCTAATTCTCTAAAACTAGATAATGATATGTTGTATGTATCCTTAATTTACACTATGTAGCATATGAAGCACAATTTGGTTATTCTTTATTATTCTTAAATTGTTCCGTTGATTTACGTTTGAAGTTATGTAATTAGCTTTTACTATTGTTTACATATTGAATTGTTTTTATTATTACATCATTACGTATGTAAATACTCCTCCCATAACCACGAGCTACTGGAGCTGAACTTATGGAAAGTAGATCAATAGAAAGTGTAAAAAAATGTGTTATGTTATAATTTTTTATTTTTTTATAATTTTTTTTTCATTCATTTTATTGCCGGCAACCCGGGCGTTTATTGGTATAAAATTTAAACATTTACATGTACTTTACCCGTCTCACTAGACGATGTCTGTTCTGAGACGGGTAACAAAATAAATATATAGATATATAAATGAGATAAAAACTTAAAAATACATAATGAAAAGTGTAAACCTTATAAAGTAAGTTTTGAATACAAAGTTTAAATAGTGTAAATGTAAAGTTACAAAATAAAAATTAAGAAATTTAAAAAAATTTTAAAAAATTAAAAAAACCTAAAAAAATTTAAAAAACTATAATAAATAAAATAAATAAATAAATAAGGTATATATGTTCACAAGCAAGTGTATTATATTCAAACGACTCAAGAAAATAACATGATTTTCGGCAATATAATATATTACACTGAAATGACATATAAATCGTTCCGATTTCACGTCCTGAATCGCAGTTGGGTATAATAGCCAACACGTAGTGCGAATGAATGAAAAAATCGTTTTTGTGTCACACAAAGATTTATCTAGCGTTTTTCCTACAAGATTTATTTCTCGATATTTTTTCACGCCACGGAGCAATAAAATCGTATTTCTCTTAACGAATAAAATATTATGTATACGACCCTTGTCATAAATTGAAAAAATGGTACAGGAGTGTTTTTAGGCGCAATAATAAGTTAGAAGGGGTTCCGCTAGCCTGCTGCTAAATATTTCAATCTAAATAAAAAGCAGTTATGTAGTTCCGAAAGAGAGTAAAATAAAATATTTTGTGGTTTTCCATCATACAAAAAAAGATGTCCAGATAATATAGTCATATATACCATGCTCTTTGATATTCGTAATACACCATATTATTATAATATTTATTATTGGGTATGTAAACATTCGGGGCTTTCTGTAAGCTCTAAGCTTTAAGCTGTAAACATATCTTTTTTTAATATTTAATTTAAATCAAATAAAAATGTTCGTTTATTATTGTGACAGCTGTTTCGGCGTACAAGACCATTTCAACATCAAACTGCGGTTAATCCACATTGCGACGACTTATTTATATGATTTTATTTACTCCCACCCAAATATAATTTGGACGGGTGTATAAAATAATTATTTATTATAACAAAATTATTATTTATTATACAAACTAAAATTCTTGCAGATATAAATAATAACATTATTAAATTTGTTTAACATTAAATTTAAAAAAAGATGGAAATTAAATGGAGATCTACGAATTAAAGACGAAAACAATTAATAGGTAAGCATATCGCCTCTTTTCACAAATAGATTGCAATCTTTGGAGCACAGAAGTCATTTGAAAATGCTGTTCGTGTTCTACCGGTATTTCAATCGGAGGAATTATCATCATTGAACCCTTCGGCACCGGTGTACAGTAGAGAAACACGCCAAACGCGCGCTCAATATTTCTATCCGGTTGACATTTGTCACTTAAAAACGGTCGTTTCTACAAATAATTTCATTGCTTTTATATTGTATTAGTCATAATATCATGTTGTCATTAAAACAACGATATTAGTTGTGCAAGTTTGCGTATAAATATTCAAGGCTAAAACACATGGAGTAGAAAATCAGTCAGATAGTTCAAATAGAGCAATATATCCTATCTTACTACGTATCAAGACACAAATGTCCCGAATGATTGTTCCTCTAATTACATGATTAGATGCAAGATAAATTATGACACGTGATAATGGACTTGATAATATTGATTAATTTATTCACTTTTCGTGTGGTAACATTTCTGTTTTCCATGTTTAACGATTGGGTACATGTATAGTTTTTTACATAATAAATATAAATTTATTGTAATTATAATACTCAAACATTCTACTAATTACCGTCATCTTTCATAAAATCTATGAAGAGCGCAACTTATATACAAGGCTTAGAATCTATAACTAATTATTAGCTATGGCTTTGGCAACAGCTTTCATATTATGCGCAATATCAATATTTGGATAGGAGTATTTTCATTTTGTTTTAATATTTCATACTTATTTATTTACATATCACGTACTTATAGATGTTTTCCTTTTTTTCACTCAACTTATCTTTTTTCTTCTTCCCATCTACGGATTTCTTATCATTTTATTCTTCATATATTGATTTAGCATTAAAATACAGTATGCTTACTAATTTGAATTAATCACATCCCTAGCATGACGGGAGACGAATATACCATATATTGCACGGTATTTCATTTAATTATTTTGTGTTATTGCACATTTAATTCTCTAAAAATAATATATAGTATATTTGCGAGACGTTACAGAGTGCATGATTATTAGTATCGCCCCGGTGAAAGACTACCATACAGAATTGAAACGTTGCTCGAAATGGCTTTAGCTGTGTTTGATGATAAGATCTGAATAGCCAGGTACCTACTTCTCCACCTTCCTTCCTCATCTCCTTCCCCTCTCTCACTATCTTTAACTCTAACCACTACCTCACAACATACCCCAATTGTGGATGCCATTGTCTCACTGACTCAGAGGGTTGGAAGCAATTAGAACTCTCGTGCGGTTATCACATAAATAAATAAAAAAAAACTATTATTTATATTTATATTTAAAACGAAATTTAATTTGGTAAATTCTAAAACTAGATTTATACGATGTATTGTGTTGGTTTTGCGTTTAATGCATTGTAATTACTAATTTTTATTTTACTGACTAAGGTTAAGGTTAATAAAAATTATTGATTTTGATATGTTCACCTGTGTGATTTTTATTTTTACTGTGTCTAAAATTTATCAAGAGGATTTTATTGGACCTAAATGATTGTGTAAGATTCTTTCATTGGATTTTTTTATCAGGGTATGCAGCGGGAGAAAGAGCGAACTAATAGATATTAAAAAAAAACTTACCACGGACATGGCAATTTTTCACTAAGAATTGCTAAGCCTTTTGGCTGTAACCGACGATGGTTAGGATTACCTAAGCTACATCAAATATCTAAATAATCGCTTCATTTATGCATATTAAAAATTAATTACTGGGTATGTATATAAAATATTCATATTTTTTGATCGAAAAATTTCATGAACGAAAGCCAACATAATATATGACTAACTTTAGTAAAGTTGTACTAATTATTATAGGTATCAACAGATTGCTACATTTTCTGGTTACGTAATTGTACCGAAAAGCCCTGCCTTCAGGCACTAACATAAAAGAGTCATCTCTTGAATGAACATAAGGCGCTGAGGTACATTTTTGTATTGAATGAAGGCAGCATTTGCGTTTTTAATTCCTGCCTTAGACACCTTATAGTACTGGATATGGCGCGAACGATCTCCGCGTTTCATAGAATCCTTCACCCTTATTTTTGAAATAAATTTTAATTTGGTTTTTGATTGATTTCTTGGAATATCTTCATGCATTTTAGTATTGTTTATATTTGTATGTTATAAGGGTAAGGTAGTCATTGTTAATATACATATATATATACGTCACGCCCCTTCATTCTTGTAACAAACATCCTCTAATTTTTTTACTCCGTATTTGGAATGTATGTAAGCCTGCAGAATAAAATTTCAAAGTCTTGATCTCACCTAGTTACCATTAAAAAATATATTTTGTTTCTTTATACTTAAAACACGCAAACAATATTATAGAATTCTGTACGCCTTCCATGTTATTAAAAATAGATTACTAAAGCACTTTACGGTAAAAAATTAAAAGTAGCAAATACATTTGACTGCATTAGTCAAAATGTGGGTCACAAACTAACTACGTTTGATTATGGACACCCGATACAGTCGCCATAAATTCCTTGATAAGCCTTACCGAACCGCAGCACTCAAACTTTGAGTTTTAGTTTAAAACTGTTATATCATTATACAATATATATTATGCATACATCAGAGCGGTTACGTGACTTAAATCTGTTTAGTTTCAGATTTTAGAACCGAGATGTTAAAAACAAACGTAAACTTTGCTGATAGAACTATCTGAAATAAGGAAATTTATTTTCTTAAGGAGAGAGGAATACAATCAGCTGTTTGAATAGTTGTTTAAAGAAATGCTTTTAAATTCAGTTTTTCTTTCATACTTCGGAAATAAATGAAGTTATGAATGGATATAAAAACTATTTTTAACATCGGCCGCACGTTTTGATTAACGTAAAAAAACTTCGCCAAAACGCGTGTTTTATTTTAATTTGTAAAGCTTAGGCATTAGTATTTAAATGTTTTATGATCATGTTCTAAAAAGCATAATTTGCCACAATGAACAATACGACAATATCGGAAAAAGGGTTCCTAAGTAGGAGATTTAAAATATTAAATAATATTTTAGGTCTGATACTTTATTTTTTTGTAGGCTTATACAAAGACACACCAAAAAATACAATTAGTTATATGAAAGGCCAATGTGTGTTCTACTTTCAGTACTTAATTAAATGATCTATGATATTTCTAGGCCATCAAATTCTCAAACCGAAAACACATGATTTTGCGTTACTTCCCATTGCATCGCCTTAATAGTTTTAGCTACCCGACTCTATCTGCTGAACTGCCCACTAAGATACACTATTTAGACAGCCGTCAAATGGGTGGAGCACGGTGATACTAGTGATATCCACATTTCCTGTATACTCACCGGTTTTCTCTTATAGAATTATTCACATTCCGGTGTTCGGCGAAATTAGAATATCTGTCATTGTTTCCTATTCAATTCACGTTACGTGTTATCTCGTGTTCTTACTTATATTTTTTACATTTATTTATTCGCTTTTATAACCGTTATACAAATAAATCAATTCCTGTTAACCATCGGTGAGTCGCTTTTTTAGTAAAGATCACGCTCCTTTGATTAATCCCCTATATGTAATGTAAATGCACAGAACTTGTAGGAAACCATCAACACATAATTCTCAACTACGTTAATTCCTAAATTGTCAACATACTCAATAACTAAGAAAAAAAAGTGGTTTAAATCATATGTCCGTGTTAAGTTTATAACATGTAGGCAGTATTAAAATTCCAAAAATTAAAAAAAAAAAGTTTTACCTTTGGTGACAGTTTAGGTACTTTTATATATTTTTTTATGTGACACCTTACAAAAGAGCCCCTGTCTATTCAGCGCACATATAGTGGAAGTACATCGCCACCCGATTGGGAAACGTTGTGAGGCGGGTCAAGAGGGGGCCGTAGGAAGGGATTTCGTAATGCGGGCCTAGAAAAGGATCCTGATGAGTAAAACGCTTTCGAAACATGTTAACATTAATATAACAGTTGTGTAAACAAAGTCTATTAATTTTTTTTTTAAATAAAATGTAAACATTGTTTACATCACTTATATTTTTTATATACATGGACTAAATATTACGAGTCCTAAATAATTCAAATTAGAATGCATAAAAAGTATTTAAAAAGGGTGCAGGTTAATAAAAGTTCGATATCATCCGACCCTTGTATAATTTTATTGGTTCGGTTGCATGTAAAGCTTTGAACGAACCGCACGCTAGTATACCATTTCGTTTCATACAATAGTGTACGATATATTATTTTTATTTCGCCGACACTTCAATGAATCCACGAGGTACAATGTTTGTGTTTCATGTTTGCCATTATTCAATGCGAAAACCCGGCGTAATAGTATAATTTACAATATAACGGTGAGGCCGGGTTTTGATCGCAAACATTGTATCAAATATAATTTCATCGAATTAACTACCCTAATAATTGGCCGACCTGGCTCATTTGCAAACACAACATTCAAATTTAATATCATGTAGTTATGCAAATAAGTACATTGTATGGATTTGCCGGAGAACAGAATGTTTTAAACATGTCAAATTTTATTATTTTAGACGTGTCGTGACACTATAATACGAAACCTTATTATAAAACTGACAGTAAGAGAAGCGCGCATCTCTGACTCCGTAGACCACTCTTGATTATTGTCACAGACTCTCCTTGTGACTTGTTTTCGTAACTAAACAAAGTATCATTCTCATATGAAGCGGTAACTTGGTGATGTGACATTGTAATTTAAAAAATAAAACAATAACTTTGCTTACATCCCTTTTATTTGTTATATACTTTTGCCGACTGGGTTTAGCCACTACCGTAGCTCCTTCAGCGCAGTGTAATACTAAACTTGTATGTTAGTGGCGAAACCCGGGCGGCAAAAGTATGTAACAAATAGAAGTGATGCAAATAAAGTTATTGTTTTATTTTTTAAAGTATTATTCCATATTCGTAAAAAGTATTTACTTGGTGGCTTACTATAAGTACATAATCTATATATATAAATATAAATCAATGCAAGTTTGTTTGTTTGTTCTAGATGTTCTCGAAAATCAGTAAAGCGGTTTGGCTTTTTTTTCACAGATTGTTATTATTAGTGCCGGGAAGGTTTAGAAAGCAGTTTGAATGAAATCTAATATGTAAAACTGTTGCTATAATCTTTTAAAATTAGTATGAAAAACATTGAACCCGCCATGTTTTATTTACTTTAGCCCATAGATATAACACTCTGGTTAGGCACAGATTTCATATTCAAAATAAGACGGTTTTTTGGGTAGAATATTATCAAAATGGAAAACACGAGTAGGTACCTGCTTAAGAACTTTATTATTTAGATATATTTTGAAAAAATAAACGTTTGGAATGAAATAAAATATTCAAATGAATGTTTGTTTATCTAGAGATAGTTACTTTCACTGTCAAATCAATTATGGCTTGTAATAGATCCCCCCCCCCCTCCCTAAAGATAATTTTTTTTTTTTTTGATAATTAGTTGTTCTCCCTGTCGAATATTCGCGACGGTCGGTCTGCTCCGATTCCGCTTAGATTCTAACTAGATTCTAAAAAGATTAAAATATGTTTAATTAATCACCTGATCAATTAAATATTTCTTAGCAAGCCGACCTTCCCCTTCCTCGTTTATTTGGATCCGCCCCTCGCACGTTGTGTTATTTTTTTTTTCGGTCATCAGGACGTGATCCGGGTTTGTGTGGTAACTTTTGGTTCTTTTAGACTTTGGGGTGCTGCTTTCTGTTGATTTTTAAATGACTCTGATACAATTTACTATCTTGAATTTAAATTTCATATCTCCCGCACTCCGAACTATTCTTTTCAATATAAATACTATTATTCGGCTTACATTAATTGATATCGGCACTCGCCTTAGAGACCTAATACCTAAATTGGATTACCATACCTAGAACAATGGGGAATGAGAATTCCTACCGTGAATGCACATCTCGCCCTCGCCTCGGAGAGTCTGTACGCAGCAACTGATGAAACGCTAACACAATCGAATAAATGACATATTTCATGATGAACCAATTAACATTATTTAACTACGTAATAACTCGGTTCTACGGTTAGGTATTTTTTCAGTTAGTTATATTATACGATTAATTAGTTCTACGGGTAGGTATTTTATTGGTTTGGTATCGAGATAAGACATGGAATTTGCTTTTAACAATTGGTCACCTCCATATCCTCAACTTCATTGGGTGGTGGAAGTCAAATTCCAGCCCACTGAAGTACCAATTCCAGCTCCTCCGGTTGTTTTAATTTAATTGAAGATTGCCATGTTTATATCTCTTGCCAGAGGATGATTTAGGTTCCGGAACTGGTGAAGGTTTTTTCATTCACAATTATGCACTGGGAGATAGCTCTACCAGATTTAAGGCACAAGTGATTGGTGTTGGTGATTTCGTATCCATCAATATACACGAGGTGTCTCGACGTAGCTCAATGCATAGAGGATCAGCTCCTGGTGCTTTGGGACCCATCAATATACACGAGGTGTCTCAACGTAGCTCAATGCATAGAGGATCAGCTTCTGGTGATGTTACGGCGCGTCAGACATCTCGTATTGGGGAATACGAGGGAACTGTTTGTCGAGGAGATCGACTTGTGTTGGCGAAATATATATTTTGTGAAACGAGGGTTGTGAGGCCTCATGACACGTCTGGGAAGAGATCGCAACGACCTTTTCTTTGGCGGCCTGTCGCGATATCCATCCAAACATATACGTACTTCTTAATAATATATGTAAACTGTAGTTTTTTATAATCTGCAATACGCTAGTTTTTCCAGTGCATCCCAGAGTGAAGGATATTAAAATACAACGTTTGTGCCCGCTGTAAGATAACACCTTCATGTATAAATTCTAATATAAATATCAATAATTACAATACACATGATAAACGTAAGTTTTACATATTTTAACTCCTGCCGGAGTGTGATTCTTTAATTTAATTGATGATTGCCATCTTTTTATCCATCAATATACACGAGGTGTCTCAACGTAGCTCAATGCATAGAGGATCAGCTCCTGGTGCTTTGGTACCCATCAATATACACGAGGTGTCTCGACTTAGCTCAATGCATAGAGGATCAGCTTCTGGTGAAGTTACGGCGCGTCAGACATCTCGTATTGGGGAATACGAGGGAACTGTTAGTCGAGGAGATCGACTTGTGTCGGCGAACTATATATTTTTGTGAAACGAGGGTTGTGAGGCCTCATGGCACGTCTGGGAAGAGATCGCAACGACCTTTTCTTTGGCGGCCTGTCGCGATTTCCATCCAAACATAAACGTACTTCTCAATAATATATGTAAACTGTAGTTTTTTATAATCTGCAATACGCTAGTTTTTCCAGTGCATCCCAGAGTGTAGGATATTAAAATACAACGTTTGTGCCCGCTGTAAGATAACACCTTCATGTATAAATTCTAATATAAATATTAATAATTAAAATACACATGATAAACGCAAGTTTTACATATTTTAACTCCTGCCGGAGTGTGATTCTTGGTGAATGGGGTCTTCGTTATGATTCAATCACAACGAGATCACCGTTGAATCTAGAGTTGCGGAAAGCTGCTGTCGCCAAGTCATTTCATTATACAGCCAGGAAAACTCCATACGTAAATCAGAAAAGGGTAGCGAGTCCACTGCCAACCTCGTCCCTCCGCCTCCCAGTAAAAACGAGTAGGAAAGCCAATGACGAATAATTGTCCCCATCGATTAACTCCTCTGTGAAAACGCCCCCTCGCTATTGAATATTGTCAAAGGTAGGCATTGATCCATGACACCTTGGAATGTGAGTCCGCTCAAACAGTCCCAAAATGCCGACGCTATGCTGGGAAAATAACTCACCAACGTCAGGATAGTAGGAGAACCAGGCCTACCCTCTGAATCAACGGGTACCTTCAACATTCAAAGTCCAGTTCTTTGTCCATGAGGAATAATTAGGCGAAGCCATACCGGCATGTTGTCTCCTTCGCTCGCCCTCCAGGTAGGTAGGGAGCCTGTGAAAGTCCACTCGCTTCACCCCTTAACCAGCGCACGCGGATCGAACGTGAAGGTAGATGAAATTACTTGTTGACATTGATTGATTATGATTTAACTCAATAAAAAAACAATTGTACAGGTAGGTATCTATTGGAAATTATCATACGTACCTAAATATATTTCTGTAAAATAGGTATTTTTGAATACTTAAAGGTTGACTACTTGTATTGAGTGACGGTAATTACACTGTCGATAGTGCTTGTGTGAAGATAAACTGATGTGTAAAGAGATGTTATCATAAAATACTTAATGAAGTTAGATGTACCCGCTAGGGTATCTTGAAATGTATTTGCATACCGATAGATCCGGTTTTGATCAAGTTTACAAAATATTTATCCAATTTAATCTCTGTAACGTGATTAGATTTTTGTTAATGTTAGGAAGCTGGTTAATGTAGTTGTTAGTAAATTAATAAAAACTTACCATACTTCTTAGTGCATATCCAAAATATCTTCGTTTAATCACAAAACCAACCTGCAAAGCAGTAACTACCATTCCCACGCGCGTATTTTTAGCATGCTAAAACACCATGCAATACCCAGACGGTCTACTCTCTAAAACCCGGCTTTCACTCTCCTCTCCCAAAAACAACCCTCCTCCTCTCGTCTCTCCAAAACCCTCACACTCCTCTCCCGAACCGACCACGTCCCTACTCCCCAACTCTCCAAACCGACTTCCTCCACTCCCTACCCAAGACCAACCTCCCTCTTCCCCAACTCTCCGAAACCGACTATTACCTCGTCTTCCGAACCGACCACGTCCCTACTCCACAACCGACCCTTCCCGAACCGACCACGTCCCTACTCCACAACTGACTGTCTCCCCAACCGACCACGTCCCTCCTCCACAACTGACTCTCTCCCGACTCTCTCTTTTCTCCCTTCCAACCGGCCATCCCTTATCTCCCTTAATACCGACTCCCCGTTGTTCCTCGCACAGGTCCGTATTAGGTATCCTTCGCCAACTTAACAAACTTATAATTCTTTTAAATTATCTCTTTTAAACCAACTATTCTGAGTAAGTTATTTACTTACTGGTTGATCCCACTATCGAACCAAAATAGGTACCGTTCCTACTAATATTGTGAGTGCCAAACGTACCCATTTTGCTTGGTTTAGAAATCCGTTCAGGCAATAATAAAAACAATAAATGGACCACTTCCACAGCGCCGTCTTCGCGAGAAAATCACCTCAAGGCGCTTTACATCATAATTTATCTAACCCATACCTTATCACTTAGACTTATATCTAATAACTTACATATCAGATTTATCACTAATGGCTTACAGCTAAGATTTATAACTAGAAAATACTTAATTAAGACTTACAATTAGTGATTTACATCTAAGACTTATACAGATAGCGACTTACAACTTAGACCTGTAGCTAGTGACTTAAAACTAGATAAGTTCAATTTCATAATCGAAGTCGTCAAGCCTATACTATATCCTACTTTATTCCTCACAAAACCGTAAATCTGAATGCAGAATAAAAGGCTGTTTCTCAGTGGCGCTTGACACCGAATCACATTCGAGATCGACACTGGTCTCTTAATACGCCTCTGGAAATATTATAAAAACAACGCCCGTCCAAGGCCTGACCGCTTCTCACTAATTCCGTCACTAACATGATAATTTATCGTCTCCAGTCCTAAGGGTAGGTAGAACATTCCAGCTCATTTCTAAAAACAATAATTAATTACTGCTTTTCTAGAGATGTCACATTAACTAATTCTTAGACGCCCTCTCTCCATTATTTCAACACTTTCAAAATTCCAGGGGCGTCCCCAAGACTTATTTATACAAGGGTCGTTCAAAAAATCCTTATTTCATTTGTTTTAGTTATTTTAGATGAGGCACCAGTATGCGGTTTCGAACCATAGCAACTAGTTAATTTTAACATAAACTAAACCGTGTTGATTCTATTTAGTATGCAATTTAATATGCTCGTAAATCATTATATGTACCCAAAGTGGTACTCTAGACAAGCCTGCCCTTTTCCAAATACGTAATTTACGCCGAAATTGCACAACTCTCCAATCTAATTAACGGTTATTTCGGAGATCTTTTTCATTGCCGAGTTCATCTCACCTACCGTCACTGGAATATTTCTGGGTCATTTGATACTTTACCCTCTTCAATGGCATGTTTGTTTAAGTGCCTCAATTGCCTGCGTTATTTCCGTGAAAAGGAACAAAGTAAGAATTCACAAGTTACAAATCATTATTAAGGGATGTGTTTACAATAAATCCTACCTCTATGAGTTCCATGAAACTCTGGTATTTTTTATTTAAGAAGCCCATAAATTGTCCTAAAATTGCGGCCACCCGTACTCTTCGAGACTTCAAATTTACATGAATTATTTTAAATAATAAAGAAAAATACGTTCTTATTAAAACTCAAATCCATCACAGGCTACAAAACGACAAGCAAGAATTCACAACTTTATAACTTTATTCCAATAAAAATATATAATCCCGTACACATCAGTTAATATAAATATGCAAAGCTATTTCAATTTAATTCAATGATCGACCGGCTTCGGAAGTAGCTTCCTTTGTTAGGACTTTATTAAGACTCATCTGAGATACAAAACAATATTAATAATAAAAACAAAGCATTTATATAGCGCAGTTTGTGTTGTTTCCCTTCAAGTGCGCTTGAGAAAACAATGAGAGACATACGTGTATATTAAGGTGTTGGAGTGGGAGCCGACCAAAGAGGAGATGGTAATTAATAGGGCTTTTTAGGAAGAACCCAGCGGTTCACAGGAAAAATATCTAGAAGAAGACTATACGATAATTTTAGTTTGTTAATCAAAACACTATAATTCATATTTAGGGATTATATAATTTCAAGTTCTCTAAGTTATCAAATTTTTTGCCTTTTTACTACGGTTTAAGACTCATCTGAGATACAAAACAATATTAATAATAAAAACAAAGCATTTATATAGCTCAGTTTGTGTTGTTTCCCTTCAAGTGCGCTTGAGAAAACAATGAGAGACATACGTGGATATTAAGGTGTTGGAGTGGGAGCCGACCAAAGAGGAGATGGTAATTAATAGGGCTTTTTAGGAAGAACCCAGCGGTTCACGGGAAAAATATCTAAAAGAAGACTATACGATAATTTTATTTTGTTAATCAAAACACTATAATTCATATTTAGGGATTATATAATTTCAAGTTCTCTAAGTTATCAAATTTTTTGCCTTTTTACTACGGTGTAGAATTTTAAACCCAGTATCTTTGTTCAAAATATAATCGGATGAAATAAGATGATTAGCAAATTCTGAAAAATTGTTATTATTTAAATATCTTAAGTTTTCCGTGATTCGGACGTTACATTACGGAATATCTTACCTATGCATAATAAAGGAGTGATTGCAACATGTTTCTAAATTCCTTAAATGCTTAATTTCTGATCCCTATCTTTATCCTTATCCCCATCTTTATCTTTATCCACATCTTTATCCTTATCCCTATCTTTATCCTTATCCCCATCTTTATCCTAATCCCTATCTTTTTCCTTATCCATATCCATAACTTTACCTTTATCCCTATCTTTATCCTTATCCATATCCTTAATTTTATCATTATCCCTGTCTTTATCCTTATCCCTTTCGTTATCCTAATTCCTGTCTTTATCCTAATCCCTATCTTAAACCTTATCCCTATCTTTATCCTTATCCCTATTTTTTCCAGTTAACAGCTCGATTCCTTCTGAAAACCAATTACCCCTTCCCTTTTGTCGGCTCCCATTCCAACACCTAAATATTCCTGTATGTCTGTCATTATGTTATATCCTAGTTTAGGTAATGTAGTACTGACGAAGGAAGGGTCTTCTGATACCGGTCGGTCAATATATTAAATTGAAGTGCTTAAAAACTAATATCTGTGTTTATATTACAAAAGTTTTATTCCATTTTTTTTAAAGTAGTGTAATCATTACGTGTTTAAATTCTTACAATATAATGTGAATAATTTTTATACAAATGCTTTTTTTTTTGCAGTTATCATTTTCATAATTTCTGTTTGAGGAAATATTAATTTAATGGGTGAATGGATGGCTTAAAGTGGAACAAATATTTTGAGTTGATTTGTTCGTTTGACATTAAAAAAATAGCAGCACAATTTTCTTAAACAAACAAAGTAACTCAAAAGCTAAAATGTCTCAGCGAGATTTAAGCTAGCTAAACAAGCACACCAGAAAGACAAATTTAATATTATAATTTATCATTTCGATGTACGAGTATATTGAGTCACACGTTCAGAAAATAAAATGTCGAAAAGGTTAAACATTTCTTACAAATAAATCGTCACGTTAAGGGCCAGCAATCTTAAATCACCCTAAACACCACTTTGCATGTTGCTAACTTAAACAAAACCGTAAATGATTTATGTGAAAATTCAGCATGGGTAGTTAAAAAAAATCTTCAAACTGTGATCTTTAAATTCTATGAAATACAACCCAAAATGTCTGAAAATAGGTGTAGTTTGAAAACCAGCAAAAACAATTTTGAATGTTTTATCTAAAATTCAAGTACGTGCTTCATATAGAATTTAAAATATTACATTTTAAGGCTTATTGTCTTTTGAAACCTTACATATTTTTTTAATTACGCATATAGAATTTACAGATAAATTATTCGTAGTATTTCTTGAGTTGGCAACCTGCAGTGTGAATTTTTGGTTGCTGATCGTTAATGTTATTTCTTTAGTCACTAATTAATATTTTTGAGTTCAAGCAACTTAATTCTACTAACACACGAACTACCAGGATGATGTAAGTAATGGCGTGCAATTGCTTGCACAAGGAGTATGATGTAAGGTTGTGAAAACCATTTATTTTTCATAATGCTTTTCATTTTTTTTTTTTGCGAAATAACACTACAAAATGTATTTGCATTTCAAATAACCAGGAAAGAGAATTCATTTTGCGTTCGCAGAATTTAAAATTTAAAAATACGTTTTGTTCTTCAGTACAAAGACGAAAGAATACACGTGAGAGAAGATATTTGGATGTGTTGAGAACGTGTTCGAAACAAATTTCTTTTTCTTTTCGTAGAATTTATTTTGAGGTACACAAAATTTCAAAAGTATTCTCCTGTGCTAAGGTTAAAAGATCCCTTGTGCTGCGTAATATCTATTCAAAAGGGCTATCAAAAAAAGTTTCCGGCAATTATTGAAAACGTTCATTTCACGTGGATTTGTTCCGCATGCCTGGAAATGGAGAAATGCTCTGAAAATTAGATTGAATAGGTACAGCGAAACAGCGCGGAGGAAGAATAGAAACTTCGCACTTGATTTCCCAGAAGATCTAACTTGAGATAGGCTGAAGTTGTTCTGAAGTAAAGCGAAGCTTAAGAAACGTTTCCAGTTGAAGATATATCATCCGGTTCTGCGAATGTTTCTTGGACAGCGGGGATATTTACAAAATCTTTCAGGTGTTCAATGTGAACTAAGACTGATGTTCGCGATTCGTAGATTTAAGGATGATGAGTGATGAGTAATAATAATAATAATAATATTGATAATATATAATAATAATAGTATCTTTATTGTAATTTATTTTAACTATAACTAAAAGACATGTATAATATAATGATGTAAGTGTGCAGTGGTTTATAAAGTAAAATAGAAAATAATATAATAACAGTTATAGGTGAAGTTTCACATAACCCGCATCACTAGTAGGCTAGCCTGTGTTGAGGCAGCAATTTTGTTAAGTGTTTTATAATTTTAAAATACCTATGAATGTACAATTATTAAAGATATTCTTCGTAAATCGTTAAATCAATAATTTCGAATTTGGTAGAGTGCACCGGTAAATGCCCTATCATTACTTTTAATCCATTTTTTTACATGGTGTTTTAATATTTTTTATGAATCAAATTTTTTTTGCTAACCGGAAAAAAGGGAATGAAATATACATAAATAGTTCAAGATCGAATTGCACATTATTATTGAAGAAGTACCTTTACTGTGGCCATGTTTTAATAATATTTTTGAAACCTGTTTCTTAATATCATGAAAAATATGGAATATATCCGAATTTTTTTACATTTAAATGGAATTAACAAAGCTTTATACGAGTATAGCTAATAATAATAATAATAATTTGATTACTTCTATAGCGCCGTTTTTGTGGGAAAATCACCTCAAGGTAATAATGAAATTGACATTAGAAATTATGGATTGAATTAAAGGTGCCAACTTTTATAAAGCTCTGTCTGTGCTTGAAAGTTTTTACTAACTGATTATCCTGTTCGTCTTTACGATTATATATATAAAGGAGATCTTTTAAGCCAGCTATTGTCTATTAACTTTGTATTCGTTCATTCATACCTGTTTTTTTTTTATTCAGATTGTAACAAAAATGGCACATTGCGCTGAGTCTTTGCTTCAAAATGAAAAATTCTTCTCGCCTCGTGGAAACAGTTCGATTTCCCCAACTGAACAGAGAAAACTCATCACAATACAAATGTCTTCAAATTGTGGGTACGATCACGTCTTGGCCTTATCGCACAATAAACCGCCTAGGGCGGCTTGTCGAGATCAATGCATCAGCGTTCTTGCCAGCCACAATTCTGATATAATAATATTCATTTCAGTTTCTCTAAACTCTAGGGCGAATTGAAAAAAAATGTATAATCGTATTTTCTAATGTATCTATTACCACCCAGTAGCCGTATTTGCTTAAGGATAGTCGATATACGGCGTTTTATTTTAAGGATCCACTGTTCATAAGGGTTGGGAAGTTTATATAATTATTTAAAGGAAAGATTATTATAAAAGTGTTCTTTCTAGCAATGTTTCAATTCTAAATGGTTATATCTCACCAGAGCGATGCTGAGAGAATATTCTTCTCAGGATTTATTATTGATTGTTGAAATAATGTTAAGAAACTTCAAATAGTATTATGAAAACTAATAGAGAAAGACATGGAAAATAAAAAGGTTGTGACCGAAACTCAAACTTGAGACCTTTTACTCTATATACGGAAGTAACGCATTAACAACTTTGTCATGCTAAACAAATCATTCGCCTTCATTTTAAACCTTAACTTTACTTACTGAAAACTATTTATGTTCATAAATCTTTATTTTTCCGATGTTTTGAGATCAAATCGCATAATCGTGAGCAAATTTCTATGAGAATACAAGTGCAAACATTAATTGTTCATTTTTATTTTACGAAGGATCTCTGACGAGTAATTAATTCTCCCCCTGTTCGAGTCCTGGTCACAGTCTATACTCTATGTTTGATATCTCTTTTTTTCGTATTTTATGAAAATTGTTATTATTCTTTCTATAATCAATATTACATTGAAGAGTAAAGCGTATGTTAAATGTAATTAAAAAAAAACAAGTTCAATAGAATATTTTTTTGCACACCGGTTATGAAAACTATAACTACTCACATGTTCCAGAGTTTAGTGTTTTATCACAAATATCGTTTTAATATCAATTCAAGCACTATTCCTATTTAAAAAAAAAAAAAAAACGTAACATTTTTTATGGTCATGATGCGTAGGTCCCAACTGTAACGTACATAAAAAAAAAACGAAATTATTAAAAGTCTTATTTCATTCCGAAAAAACCCCCCGGTCAGAACGTAACCTGTGAAAAATGTACAGTTCTCACGTGTTCAGGTTTCCGAGTCTTTGAGCATCAATAAAAAATTAGATAGCTTTTTTCTCGAGTCTTCTGAACATGTATATAAAAAATGCAAAATTTTGTATTTTGTAGACACGTTTGAACGAACTATTCTCATGTCTGTAGGGAGATTAAAAGAGTTTATACGTATATGTAGGACGGTCCGTACAAAGTGTGCGAATACGAAGGTGTCTATTACTAGATGGAAAAGAAGCTTGAGAATTTTTTATCATTTCAAGTCCTTTGAGACCGAAAGCGAATTCATAAAATGAAGCGCCCAAAACACAGTCATAGCCCGATATATAAGAGCATTTTGTAAATAATTGCATTGGATATTCATGTCAAACGGAAAGAAGTGGAATATCTACGAGTCAGCGTTTTTTTAAATTGCCACTGCAATTAATTAAATCTGAGGAAAAATGAGAATACTGGTTTTTATTTTTGACCCCAATTATACGATCATCAAACGTCGAGAACAGAATATGGTTTTAAATTTGATTGGGCGCTGTACATATATAGTAAAGGGAATTGTAAGATCGGCTGGTATAAACTGGATGAACTACTGGGTAGTAAGATAGCTAATCCTCTAGGTATCATCTGTGCCTAGTAAGTAGGTAAGTAATCCGCAGAGTTTCTTAAGAAATTATATAACTTACTAACTAGGTAATTGTATTCTCTATAAAAATATAATAATTTTATTATAAATATTATGTACGAGTTTTTTTCCAATTCATAATATTTACGTGAAAGATCTTTAAAGACCGCAAGGTTTTGTTTATAACAAATATAATTTTGTTACATAGACAGAAATATATTCACTTTTAATTATTTCTAATTTTGTAACCGTCGATTCATTAAATAATTAAATTCGTCGAATTCCATATTAAAATGACTTTTTTTTATTAAAAACCTTTGTAATATTTTTCCACCGGTTTCACCTTATCACGGGCATCATCAAACTGGCGCAATGAAAACTAAATCGATGGTATATATAGAAAAACTATATATAAATAAAAACAATATTAGAAAGCGGGGGAACTTATTCCTGACATCAATATATAACATAGATTAAGTATTAATTGTGCCGGTTTGACGATGCCCGTGATAGGGTGAAACCGGTCCGCTTGAAAATAAATAACTAGGAAAAGTTAGAAAGGTTTTAAAAAAAAAAAAATCATTTTAGAAATATATTCCATTGGAATACACTTACTGTCAAAAAATATTTCTAGAGACTCAACTCACCTCAAAGAAACGCCTTTGTTTTGTCTAATTTTCAGTCATTTGAAAGAGCATTTTTTATTTTACCATTGCTTTCCGAACAGAGCAATAAATAATCACGATTTTATTCCAAAATGGTTTTTCCGTTGCCACCTCTTGCGGAGAATGAAGTAATGCTGTGTTCACAACTTCCTTTTCCGGTGGCTGGCTGCACTGTGGGCTTTCAGATTTCAATGAAACATTTTCAGCACTTCCCTTCTTTTAGGGTTCTCTTTGTTTATCATTTAAAAGCTCATATAATGTGTGGCCTATTGTACGGAATACAGAGCAATAAATGCTGCTGTGGCCTCGCCATTGTATGAAATGAATTCATCGATTCTCATTGTATTTGAGCACTGAATGAAATTCTACAATCGAGGGTTATTCAATACTTTGGAATTGATATTTTCTCTTTGTTGGGAACATTGCTAACTAGAATCGGAGTTTTTCGGCAGAGGACTTTATAAATATTTGAAAATAAATACGAACTCTTCTTTTGCCAACAATATTTTAATAAATGTACATACATCTCTAAGCATACGTTTTCTAATAAAACTGTATTCATCTGAAGCAACCTTTTTTATAAGAATACCGCACAAGAGTCCCAACTGCTCCCAACCGTCTGGAGTCAGTGAGACTATGACATCCCCAAATGGGGAATGTTGTGAGGCTGAAGGTATTGGGGTGCGGAAGGAGAAGGAGAAGAAGAAGGTGGGGAAATACCTGGCTATTCAGATCTGGTCACTAAACACGGCTAAAAGCCATTTCAAGCAACGTTTCAATTCTGAATGGTGGTATTTCACATGGCGATACTGAGAGTATCTTCCACTTTGAAATGTGCGCAAATATACTGTACATTATTTTTAAATAAATTAAGTGTGAAACAGCACAAATTAATTAAATTAAATTTACTTTCGTAGTTGAGAGCCTTTTTTATATGAATACCGCACAAGAGTACCCAACTGCTCCCAACCGTCTGGACCTAGTGAGACTATGGCATACCCAATAGGGGAATATTGTGAAGCTGAAGGTATTGGAGAGGGGAAGGAGAAGGGGATAGGCCTTACCCCTCGACCACGGAGGCCGTCAAAACTTGCCAGGTAAGCATGGTTTTTTGTACATGTTTGTACATAATTAGATAAATAATATGAAGTAATATTTGTACGGCGCCATTAAGGTGATTTTTTACCAAAACGGCGCTATTAAGATTATCCAATTATTATTATTGTTAGGTTTATTCTCGTATACCAAAATGAGATATATTTTTTAGAGAAATGCTATTACATAAATAATAAAGTTTAAAATGCTCATATTCCAGTAGTTAGGTACCTACCATGGCAATCTATTATACGAAATATTTACAAGTGTTTCTTGAAGTGTAATATAACATATTTGTATTAGTTTGTTCCTATTTTATCATTTTCTACACTAGCTTGAATAATGTCTGTTTCATGGTCAGTTTTGCATCGTAATATCATGAGCGGACTGTCTAAACACTAACATACTTATATGTGACTGTAAAAGTTGTCGGATATCATGTGAAGAACAGCAATTCATGAAGAATTATTTGTTTTTACTCATTGCAAATAATATTAACAAATCTCAAATGAAATAATTAACAGAAAAAATAAATGGTTTGGGACTTGAACCTAGAACCCCTCGGTCTATTCGAGACCAATGCTCTCATCCACTGAATTAATACCACCCCATTTTTGCCGTAATTTTTATCGATAATATTAATGATTAACCTTTTCCATATTCCATCTATATTTTTGGCTTCTATCTTTCTGTATTGACTGCAAGATTCTATACGAATTTACAATCTAGATAGTGATCTCGGATATACCTACCTGATTTTATTTATATGTGTTATCTATTGACTTTTTCTACAAGCCTAAGAATGAATGAAAAATTCGTTGTCATTTGCGTAGTTTTAAGTAAATGTCTTGTGGTTGTTTATAATTTGATATTATGATGTACGAATGATACTAGAATACGTAGTAACTGGATTTCAGAAAACATACAGCTCAAATGGTTTTACAAAAAGAGAATGGTTATCGTAAGCCCACGAACATCTAAGGATTGTATTTCATGTGCAATGCGATATAAGCAACTTCGATTTCGGTTAGAAATTGTCTCATAACTGTTTAATAAAAATAGGGTTGTTTTAAATGTTTGAGTTGAGATATGTTTGGCAATTGTGATTTGTTTAGTAGCGATTGTGAATATAGACCTTCAGAACCGTACTGATAAAACATATTTTTAAAGTGTTATGTTCCTTATGAGACATGATTTATTTCGAATTTTGACGAGGATTAAAACCCGTGACCTCTCGATCCGAATGCGAGAGAATTACCCCATTACCAAACATCCTAGTCAATGACAATTAATATTTCATTTTTTGTTGGAATAACTTAATGAAGAAATAAGCAAAGAAAATTTATATGCTTCTCTAGATAATACCCGGAACTCAAGACAATTTACTATGCACTGCGTCAATCTTTAATCGAATAACGTATTATAGCCTAGGGTGGAGCTACTGTTGCCGCTATTGATACCATCCTTAAAACTCAGAAACTAATTATAAAGAATATTATAAAACTACCGATCACCAGCTGTTCGGACGAAATCTTTAGGAGAATCTGTGCTTTGGATATTAGGCAACTTTACGCCAAAAATATACTCGTATATCTTTTTAAACACAGGACTCTATTTGACAATGCTCCCTATATTTATTCTCGGGCAATCTATTATTAATTCCTTTCATTGAAACACCATTTGGCCAAATAAAGTTTAGATGCTTTTGAACAAAGTTAAATAATGTACTTCCACTGGCCATTAGACTGAACACAAATTAGAATAAATATAAATTGAACACCAATATTTTCATCACTTGCCAAATTAGATGAAAATTCATTGATTTTTTTAAAGACATCCTTATAAGTATGATATAATATAAAATTGATTATTAAAAAATTTTAACGATGAAAAAATAAAAATCGTTAAGATAATATTAACAAATCTCAAGCGAAATATGAAACAAAAAATAATCAAGTGAAACAAATTTAAAAATTAGACAAATTCGATATTTCAGAAACTAGAAAAAGTGTTAATAGTCAATTAAATATAATAAATAATCAAATACATTTTTTTATAAATAGCTATGCCTTGATTTTTTTTATATTAATATTAATATATTTTCGTTTATGTTTATAATTTGTCTATTCTTACATTATTGTGTTCTATTTTTATCATTTGTCTATACTTGACATTATTATTTTTTTAGTATTCTGTATATTCCTGATGAGGAAAGCTTCGTTTTCGAAACATGATGATATGTACATATTAATAAAGTTGTGATTACAAAGTAATTCTTAATTAATTGATAAATAAATCAAACAATTTTTTTTATATAAACCTCGTAGTTTATAACAAATTGTTTCTTTTATTTAATATGATGTCAAACCACAAAGTGATTGCTTCTTATGACTTATGATATCTGGGACTTGAACCCAGGACCTATCGGTCTATCCGGGATCAGCACTCTAACCACTTTAGTTAATGCGACCTTATTGCTTTCCGTTTTTTTTTATCGACATCATACTTCAATTTTAGATCTGCTTATATAATCTTCTATTAAAAAGAAATCAGAATTAATTGAAGACATCATCTCAATTGGTTAGAGCGCTCGTCCAGGATAGACCTAGAGATACTGTTACCTTTTTATGATGTGTATTTTCTGTTTCATATTTCATTTGAGATTTGTTAATATTTTCTTCAATCATACAAAAAGAAAATTAATTAATTAATCCGAGTACAATTTTTATATTATGCTCAATATATGTGTTCTATATGGCAGAGAGTCATACAAGTCTCTTCTGAAAGTTAACGTTATGTACATAAGAGGATTTCAGAAAACCCCGCCGTCAGGAAAACTGGTGTTGGTTTGAATATCTCTGCTGTGTGGCTGCCGCGTTATGCCGTCTTATACCAGTTATCCCACCAAGAGAGAAATTCACCATTTCCTGTGCTTCGTTTTTCCGGGAATCGGCTTTCCGTGAACATGTATTATTATTCTCACAAAGCAAAACAGAATTTCATGAAAATATTATTGACTTATAGAAATAACATCTCCTTTATTACAAAAATAACACATGGAAAAGGGGATGGATTTTAAGATAGGAAATCTTATTTCATTTCCTAGTGGAAATTAGTGATAAGTGCGTTGAAAATTTCTGCATTGCCAAATATGGAATAAATATTTAAGTCTTGTCAAGTAGAGACAATTTAATTACTATCTAATTATAAACTGAGTAAAAAGGTTTTATCTATGAAGAAGAGATGTCAAAAAATTTAACTAAGGAACCTTTACATCATTTTCCTGTTGTTCCCCTAGAATGTCTGAGAGGATATATCACAATACTACAATGTCCTGACAAACACTTTTTACTTCATTCAATTTCTCTCATTTCATTCAAACTCAAGTATTTGATCATGCTTCGTCATCTTGCATTTAAAAAAATATTTCCTTGTAGACATTGCTTTCCTAATCCATCCGCTCAATATGTACCAAGTATCTAAGTGTCCCTTCCTAAGCATGTTACCTACTTTTATATGTACGTCGCATTATTTCCGTACAATACAAAATTCTTACATCGTTATTCATTTTGGTTTAGTCATAGGAACATGCGCATTGGTAATCTCATATCGTATGCATTCAGTGTACTTTTGTCCTTCCACCTGCCAGTTATATAGTTTACTGTAATGCATCAGTTGTTATCAGAAATTTACTGTGATTTAAAATTCTTTCTTAATAATTTATAATTTATCTTTTCTTAATGTCTAAACGATCACTTTCTCTCCTAACAATTAACTTCAAATCTTTCTTTTCAATAATCATTCTATTTTGTCAACCTATACGATAAAAATTAATTTTATATTAATTTAATCAAAATGAAAATTTTGTCACTACGTACTAAGGCTAAAATATAATGAAGGTACTCATAATTTTGCGCTTCCTTCTCTAATACTTTACAGGTCGGCAAACTCATGTGACAAGAGATGATGCCAATCAAACATGTACCGATACAACTCGCTTCCCGAAATTTCATCTGCCGTTCCTTCCCCTATCCACTTTGCTCCCCTTTAAATAATCAAATCAGGAGAATCAAAGGGTTGTAGTAGGAAGAGTACCCAATCCTTCAAAGCATCTTTGGCAGAATAGAAAGTGATACAGCGAAACCTTTTTGATGATATTGCGCGTCTTCTAAATTTATATTAATAATAAAAATGACCTAGTTTCGGATATCAAATGACACCTTACTTTGGTATGCTATTGAAAAGATATTTTTTCTACTTACAACGTAAATGAACAACGAATCAATATCATAAGTTATTAATTGTTTTTGTATTTAATTCGTAGAACTCCATTTATTTTTTATTTTTTTAAAAATTAAACGTAAATCAAATTTAATAAAGCAATTATTAAGATCTGCGAGCGTTTCTAGTTTTTTATTATGGTGACATCTGAAGTAAGGAAAATTACTTATTCACCACTTCTCAGTATGTTCACATTACCAAAACAGTACACCACATTTAAATAAATCAATTAAGAAAACATTGGCATTTAAATAAGGAGAAAACACATTATTTATGTAAAAACCTCACGTAATAGAGAAATTTTAATTATTTTCTAACTAAATCGGTTATACCGATAATAAATCATTATTTTTAAAAACCCGCCCAAATTAGAATTGGGTGGGAGTAAATAAAATCATATAAATAAGTCATCACAATGTGGATTAACCACAGTTCGAACGCCAAAAGCTGTCACAGTAATTAAAAGTAAAAATACTTGCAGAACTTAATAAGAACATTATTTAATTTGATTTAAATTTAAGAATTTAAAAATAAATAAAAAAAACTAATAAATTTTATAGATGGGAATTAATTAAACAATTTTTTAAAATTGACGTTTGATTCATCTATCTAGTGACAAAATTATTATTAATTTAATCAAGTTTTAAACTTCTAATTTATTTTTAATAAAAAAGAGATAATAACAAAACGTAAAAAATGAACATTGTTCCAATGTTTCGTTTTATATTTGTTCTCCTTTCTTTTGTTTATCCCAATTATATATGTACTCACTCTATGGATTATTGTTTAGTTTTTAAATTTAACCTAATGAAGCATGAGATAAGCGAAACTTGTCGGTGAAAAAAAAAAAAAATTGTGGTTTAGAACAAAGAGTTTGTTTTATTTAATGAATACGTCAAACCACAAAGTAATTGCTCCCTACGCAAATACAAAATTATTAGTTCCTTCTTATATACCATTATTTTTCTATACCATGTAAGGTCAGATCCAAAGTGATAATTAAAAAACACACACAAGATTACATAAAAAAATTAAAAGTCGTGAAAAATGTAATTTCACTGAAGAATATTGTTAATAATGCGGAAGCTCACTAACTTTTGTACAAATGAGGATAACACGCATAAGAATCGCAGTTTACCTGAAACAAAAAGAAAGAAATCATTTTTAATATTGAATCATAAATCAACAAGTTCTCTCAAATATAAAAAAATTACAGTACACATCAATCTTTCTTTAGACTATATAATATTCTTCACATCTATATATATATACGTAATGGAATATTATTTGAAATACATATGTATTTATCGATAAAAAAATAAAAATTACAAAAAAAAATAATTACTTCAAATTTATAATTACAAACGATTGGTATTCACTTTGTGGCATTATTATTAATAAACGAATTAACATTTACTTTGTTATCACCACTTTATTAATATATATATATATGTATATATCAACATGTTTCGAAATCAAAAATTATGTATAAAAAGTGGGTATAGTAAACAAAGTTATTCTTATTAATTTATTGATAATGACGCTACTGCAAATGTGTGACTACAAATCGATTGAAGAAAAAATAATTTAATAAATAAATTTTGTTTGTTATTTCTAGTATTCACATGATATTATAATAAATGTTTGCCAAATACGATAAAAGCATTCATTAAAGCAGTGTCATTATTTAAATGTATGTAACTAATAAACTATATTGCATCTCTTCATTAGTTTTAAGCTTGGGACACAGTTGCATACCTAATTTATATAGCGAACTTGCCGGTTAATACATATTATAGTAATTTATATTAAAAACAATAACTTTTCATAGTCCGCAATATTATCGAAAACTATTAATATTTTTTTAAAATTAATACAAATAATTTTAGTAATTTTATTTTTTTGGGTCATTTTAAAAATCTGCATTCCAGAAATAAAAAAATAAAAAAAATACCATCCCTTCTTTAGTCACTTAGCTTTTAACACAAATAATACCAACAACAAATAAGAATAAAAGAGCAAGTGCAATTTCATAAAATCATATCTTCTCAAATTAATACTCATTATTATATAATGTGTTAATCTGGAGTTACCTGGCAGAAGTATGTTTCTGTATCTGTTTGTGCATAATAAGATAAACCCTAGCAAGTAAGTGTTAGGTAATTATCACCCTTGAGGTGATTATTCACAAAAACGGCGCTGTACAAATTATTATGTTATTATTTTTATTATTACTAAATTACATAAGTAAATCGATACTGTAGTTCAGTAGGGAACTAACTCAAAATACCTCATTTTGAGAAAACTGGATTTGAAAATTTTGCATAAAGACATCGCTCCGATGTAAAGTTATTTTATCCACCTATAATATAACAATAGTTGCAACATGTGAGTAATTTATCAACCTATCATATCATAGGTGTAAATGGTTACATTTATTAAGTTCCAAACGGAAACATTTGACATGTTTCTCTATTGAACTAAGAATGCGCTCATTTCATAATAAATCCATAAATAATAATCTAACTTCATAATTAGGATGAATTAGACTTATTTTTTTAATGAAATATGAGAAGGGAGAATTTCTTTATCATTTTTCATCATTAACTCAAAACCCGATTTTTTAAAATTATTTTCTTATTGAACTAAGGTATTGAAATACAAATATTATTAATTAATTATTTAAAATAATCTTGATATAATCGGAAAATAGAAAAATTTCAGAAAAAAAAATTAGGTTGTAAACGAGACTCGAACCCTACACTTCTACTCTATCCGGTAGTAAAAGGTAAACAAATTCCGCAATCCCAACTAAGTCATTAAGCGTAATTTTTAACCTTTACCTACCTAACTGAAGATATAAATTTAACATAAGATCCGACGAAGGGTCACTAGGGTCCCCCATAAACCGCGAAGTGACCGTTACTGTAAATATTTATTTTGCCTCGTGCAGTAAAATTCAGATATTATTACCATTTTGACCGGACATCGTCCACCTTCGCCTACCAGTCAATCGTTAAATAAAGCAAAACGGTAAAAGAGATAGTACGAATGCGAGAGTGGTTCAACTATATTATAGTAGCCCTTTCCATTAAAAAAATTGCCGAGGTATTGTAATGACAACTGATAATATATTTATTCTTAATAGTCAACTAAATTTGTCTCACAGTCTCATCTTAGATATATTTACCGTTAATCAAAAATTTCTCACTTCGTAATCTCTCCATCTTTTGACGTTCTGTGTCTTTATTTTTTTTATTTGTTGTCCTATTCTGTTAATGGAAGCATATCTCTGTCTCACTGTTTCATTGTATATTTTGTCTCTTTCTTTTTGTACATCTCAACTATATTCTTGCTCTTTAGTGTTAAATTTTACCTTGACGATGCGTGTGATAAGCAAAACCTGTTGGTGATGATGTTAAGAATAAATAAGGCGTTTAAAAAAAAATGTTTGTTTTATTTAATAATTTTTTTTTTAAATTCAAATCGATCATCGACTGTTAATTCTAGGTTCACCTATATTATGGTTTAAGTAATATAAAAAAAACTATATCGCATAAGACCCTGTAGTTTGGGGTAAGTGTATTACCCCCCTTCGGAACGGAAATGTTAACAGTCACGATGGTACTTGTTAAAAACTAATTGCATGCCCATTTGGATTTTAATTTTTCCGACATATTTGCGTTTCAATCTTCATAATCGTGAGCAAAGTTCAATCAGAACACAATTGCGAACATAACATAGATGGTATCAGTATTAAATATTATATTTGCCATTAATATTCTATTTGCAAATTTTAATTAATATATCGTTCATATAACGTCCTCTACCAGAACATATGTGGTATTTTACATCCAAACAATCTGCCTGAGATGGGTTTATTTCAGACAAGTGACTTGGCAGTAACGGTCGACGGGCTGTTTTATTTTGCGGTCAACATTTTCTGAAGTCTTTTTCCATTCCTTCTTCCACAAGTCTGTCATTTGTTCGACACTGAATGAACTCGAAGGAGATTTCCAAGTGGAAGATATTACCCGAAGATAAATCATCTGTCTTTTTTGGAGAGAATTTCTTCTACTTCGAACAATTGACCGGAATCGCGGTTGCCAAAATATTGAAAGACTGACCCTAAGATGGAATTATTTTCACAAGAAAATAATTTGCTAGAATCTACCTACTAACAGAGATAGGGTTTGAAGAATTATTCAAGAAATTGATGAATTGATGGATCTTTTGTGATATTTTTGGAAATACCTAGCGATTTTTTTTCTGGTATATTTTAATGGGTTACATGAACATTGTTAAACATCAACACTACCATAAATATTAGAAAAAGGTTATATTTGGTGATGGAAGGTGCTCTCGGTATCGTCCTGGTGAAAGACCATCGATCGGACTCGAAACGTTGCTTTAAATGGCTTTAGCCGAGTTTTGTCACCAGATCTGAATAGCCAGGTATTTCCCCACCTTCCTCTTCCCCTTCTTCTTCCCCTCCCCAATACCTTCAGCCTCACAACATTCCCCAAATGAAAATGCCATAGTCTCACTGGCTCCAGACGGTTGGGAGAAGTTGGGAGTCTTGTGCGGTATTCATATAAAAAAAAGAAAAAAAAAAGATCTGAACAGCACGTCCCAACATTCCTTTTCTCCATCTCCGTCTCTTCCCCATGTAAAATTATAAGGTATTCATGTAAAATAAAATAAAATATTTAAATTCCCTGAATTTTTTGGAGAAGTCGTAAAAATTTTGTGGAATCTTAAGTCTTCTCTTAATTAATAGAATTTTTTTAAATCATGTTCTTTATAAAATCATTTTAAAAAAAACATTTAAAATATGATACCCTTTATTTAATATTTATGAATACTTTGAACACTTCACAATGATTGATAGTCGGCTTTGGAAATTTATTGAAATAAACTTTCATTCTCTTTTCTCCCAGTTTTTATGATTTTCATTCATAAACCTATGATTTATAATGATCTTCTGAACTCAGAACATTTCTCATCGAGAACAACAGTAGAAAGGTTTTTTGTTTTTCAAAAGATTTTCAAGAAAAAACATGATTCTGACGTGTTTTATAGTGTTATGGCTCGTTAAGCATCGAACAAATAGGAAACTTTGACAGCTTTTTATCATTTCATCAACACTTTCTTCTACACACTTAACCCGTAATAAACATTAAGTGGAGAAATAAATTTTTCACACCACAGATTTTAAATTAGAAAGAAAATAAAAACTTATGAATCACGACTACAGCTTGGCAGAACATTGTAGACATTCAAATGGGTCTTAAGATGTCCAATACGAAGAAGCTGATGTCTAACTTAAATGTTTACAAATTATTTGTGAATATTATATATATATGTGTACATTCCGATTCGTGTTTGTCCCTCACATTTGAGTTTGACAGTTTATTATTTATGACCAACCACAAGAACACAACAACTCAATGAACATACACACCACACTGACCGGTCAGTGGCTGACATGGCATCGCGTTTGGGTCTCGCCCAGACGTCGTGAGTTCAATTCTTCGGCTGGCTAAGTCCTCCATTACGACACAAGCAACATCTTCCGCTTACTGTGATGGTAGTAGTAGATTTTCAAATAATGTCAGGTTATTCGTAACCAGGGAGTATTTGTTTTCTTTTTGTTTTTTCTCTTTTTTAAATCATTTTTGTCCGTGAATTTTATTTGATTTTAATTTTTTTTTTTTTTTTAAATTGCTATTTTGATACATAGAATTAACAAATACAACAAAATCGCCTTTCCACGAAATTATCTTCCTGGTGAAGCATAAAATTAGAGTGCGCTATAGTGTGACAGAGGCATGATAATCCTTGATTATGTTGATAGATTTCTTATCATGGTCAAGTGAGGCGTTTCGTATTTAGAAAAATAAATAATCAAATCGGTTTTCTTTTAATGTCATGATATTATCACAAGTTAGTTTTCATATCATATTATTTCTATATTTCCTTTATTGTCTTTTAAACAAATTTTACCATCTCCTAGATTGTATATCTCCTTGATATCTTTTTAAATAACGCTCTGACGTATGTTTTCTTACAAATATTTTGGTCTCTTTGATATCTGCGGATATCTTCAAAATTATTTAACTGCTAATATTATACTTCACAGTAGGTGCATAGAGAAAATTAAGAGTCTATTCTCACTGTAACAAAACTGTACTACCGTTTTTGTATTTCTCAACTTGTTATCTTTATGAAATTATTTAATTGCTATCACGTAATTGGAGTATGTTATCACTATAAGAAATGTTTTCTACTGTTTTAATTTTTTTTAAACTTGTGTTCATTTATCGCAACATGCATGTACCAATATTGTTCTATTATTGCGCTAATATTTGTAATTACATTTTAATTTATTGTTGTTTCATATAATATTGTTGAACTAAACTCCTCCTGTCAAACTACTTATCTTAGCGGGTATAAATTTCCATTCTATGAAAATGGTATTATTCAATTTGAAAAACGAAAACAAAATATTTCCTCATCACAAATAACTGAAATTTAATTTCTCCGATTTTTGTTTTCATGCAAAGTTTCGAGCAAGTGACAGAAGGTGACGAGAGCTAGAGGTAGACACTGCAGACAGGTACCGAGCAAGGTTCATCAAAGTTAGAATTTCTAGTGGTGTATTATTTACATTACCCGCGTTGGAACTCAAACAGTTCCAATTATAAACTCGCTTAACTAACCACCGATAATGTGATTACTCAAAGTTGGTAGAATTATAAGTAAACTGAAATAGAGGTAGGTTTTCGGGTATTACGTGAAAAAATACGATTGAATAATAGAATTATAGAGTATGGAGAAAGGTTCAAATTACGTTGTACCAATCATAAGTACCTATAAATGGCAGTTGCCTATCGGTTTCACTAAAAACACATCCGTCCCTCTTTCCTATGAAAAAGAATTACTACCATGGCATCCGCAATAAGACATTTTAACTCTTTTTTTTAATGTCGAAAAAAAAATTACGATAATGACGGTATTTTTATTTAATTTTTATAAGCACGAATAATTTTTTTATGGCGATTTAAAATGTGCATTTTTTTATATACCACCTAAGCGACATATTCGTTTTTGTTCTTGAATATGGCGTTGTTGAAGTCATGCAAACCAACCTCGGTGACAGCCGTCTTACCAGCCAGTAGCGTTACGTGTGTCATAATGACGTTGTATCCAATTCGAACCCTTTTGGAAAGTGCGGTTTTAGATCGTTTTTAAAATCAATAATTGTGAATGAAAATATTAAAATGATGCATTTTAAGTGTCATTATCAGAATCAGAAATATAAATTTTAAATCTTTCACGTATTTAACGGTATCCGTAATTTGTACTGGATATTCAGAACTGATTACTAAGCACGCCAGAATCTGTTCAAGTAATATTTCGACACTGAATCGTAGTCTTTCACTAGGAAGATACTGAGAGTATCAATCACTTTAGAATGTGTCGCACATCAAACATGCCTTTATCTTCCTCTAGACCATAGCTTTCCAAACCTTTTTTTCCCCGTGGACCACTTTGCCGTTCTTTTAAGTTTCCGTAGATCCCTGCCCCTCCACCCTCTCTGTCAAAACCCTTGATGCAATACGGAACAAGTGTTATTTATTCACTGCGCAACGCATTGCTGCTGGTATGAAAATTTGTAAAAATTTGTACATGAACGTGCCTGTGTGGATGTGATTCGCTTTAAGTGTGCAGTATACTTATTGAGTGAAACTTACTACGGTATTTTACTATGCTTGCAGTCTAAATGAACTCCAATCTCGATTCCATTTACATCTCTTTTCTTTTTCCTGCCATGGACCCCTTTCAAATATGTATGGACCCCCAGGGGTCCGTATGGACTACTTTTGGACCCTTGCTTTAGATATTGTATGATTTTACATTTATTATCTGAGTTAAAAATTTTAAAGTGTAAAATAAAAATACAGAATATATCGTGAGATTACAACAAAAAATGGTCAAGTCAAAATCCCTGTCCACTGGCAGTCTAAGACCAAAGTCATTTGAATGGACACAAACCCATAGTTTGGCAAGTCAGATTTCAGCACTTATTGAGACAGTACTTTGGATTTGTTATCGAAGTACTGGGAAGACCTAAGTCGTCTCGAGCGCTTCTAATTACGGAAGCAATTGAAATTAACAAAAAACATATTAATATTAACAGGGACGATGGAGATAGACGTAATAGTTTTTCGTGTCCGGTACTTAACGCCTACACAGAAACTCAATGCCGAAAACCACATTAAGTATACTGCCAATAATAATTGTTATTATTTTGAAATACCGGCCCTAAGAGTATCACATCTAAACACATAAATACACCCTACACCACAATCTACACATCTGCCATGATTATCGACAATGTAAAGCTGTCTGAAACATTGGCCAAAGGAGGAGGAAGCGTAATACTGCATAATGTCCCAAAAACTATTCAAAAAATAAAAATTTTGTACTTTAATTTAAAAATATTCTAACTAGCGAAACTATGAGAATGCGCCTATGCAAAGTCCTCAATCTCAATCTGCCAACAAACAAGCACATTGACTTGACCGCTTCTCATTGTATGTTCACGATATTACATATTATTTAATAAAGGAGAGATAATGGTAAAGTAAATACTTGTATAAAGCAAACATAATTCCCTATAATACGTCTGCAGGATGAAGGAGTGATAGTAGGCTTAAGGTTAGTGGGCTTGATAGGATGAAGGCGAACACAACAATCTTAGGAATAAGGTAATAGAATGAGACAGCTAGATTTTTTTAGAGTAATAGTGCCGATCATAATTAAGAGGACAAGAATAATCTTTTTATTTTTATTATTAGAATATTAGGCTTCGGTCACACAAAGCGATTACACAGCTGCTGTTTGAATAGTAGCACAGAAATCGCTTCGCGATACAAGGTATTTGCTGCGAGTAACTCAATTAGGAACTTTTAAACGTTTGCTTGATTAAATTAGTCATGTTTAATTCTGATCGCGACGAACGCGCGATCTTGGAAGTCACGTGATGATGTTGCCGATTTTATCCGTTACGGCGACGTTGCTTTCGCATGTTTTTGCCACCAGCCACCACGCGTCGCTGCTGTCACATCGTCTGATATAAGCATATGAAATTTCGGTTTATTTTGATCACCGTTTATGTTGTTTCTTACTGTTTTTTCTCTTTAATTCTACTCGTCGTCACAACAGACCGGGAACGAAGCATATCAAAGTGGCCAACCCAGGATGTGTTGAAGTTTTTGATAATTAGCTAGCTACTTCCTACTAGTAGTCACAGTTATTCCCTGTAGCTCCGTGTGACTCTACTAGCGGCTAGGAGAAGTAGCGATCTCTCACTGGAAATATAGCGGCGTTGTAATCGTTCTGTGTGACCAAGGCTTAAAAGAGAAATTTGTTTTACGCAACATGAAATAATGGTTGTTATATTATATCGATCAATATTAATATCAAATTAATGCGCTACGACGTTACGGATTACCCCATTTCCTCTATAAAAAGGTTGACCCTGCTCGATAAATTCACGAAGAAATGAAATTTTATACGGCAAAACAAACACAACTCCCAGCTGGAGAACCTTTGTCAGAGTCTGTATGGCTGAGCTATATTGGCAAATGGGTGTTTAGTCGAGGGAGAGAGTTTCTCTTTTTGGATTATTATATCCCGGTGAACCCTTTCCGCTACCTCAGTCACATTTTTTACAAAAATTCAGTACATTTTCTGTGAAGCATTAAAACAAAAAAACGTTTTGGCTTTACAAGATCAAGTATTAATTTTATAATTTCTTCAAATGCTTGATAACTTTGTGGCATCATTATTAATTATATAATTGAAAATACACTTTGTATATACAAAGTGTATTTTCAATTATATAATTATTAATTTTATATTTGTGTATTTATTTGTTCATATAAAGAGTTAGGCTAGCCAAATTTTATTTAAAAAAAATAAAATATGTAAAAATATTCAGATATTTTGTTTGAAGAGTTTTATCCACTGTGTACATTTGTTACTAAATTTTATTACAGCAAAAAAATCAATAATAGACTTAAGATGATACGATTATTACGACTTTTTAATACGATTTTACTCATTATAAATAATATTATTTCTGATGTGATGTGATGTCCGTAACATTCTAATTCTATATATATATTTTTTTTAATTTTTAATTTTTACTTTTATTTTTAAAAATGCATTTACTTTTGAATTTTAGTGTAATTACTATTACAAAAACAAATTCTAATCAAATATTTAATCATTTTTATAAACAATAATTATTAATCTAAAACACTCATCCAAATTGAAAAAACCTTCCGAGCAAAGATAAATGTCGCCGGCAGGACTCGAACCCGCACCCTTCTAATGTCCGGTCAGATGCTCTACCGTTGAGCTACGTCGGCTTATCGCAAACCTGCCAAGTTAATCAATATATACTAGTGTTCCATTCAATAATTACTGTTTTTATTATATTTTCACCTGTAAACAACCAACTTTATTAGTAGTTCAACGGTAGAGCATCTGACCGAACATTAGAAGGGTGCGGGTTCGAGTCCTGCCGGCGACATTTATCTTTGCTCGGAAGGTTTTTTCAATTTGGATGAGTGTTTTAGATTAATAATTATTGTTTATAAAAATAATAATTGTTACCCTTTGCACTATGCACAAAAATCTTGTCTTAAGTTTTAAAGAACTTTAGTTTATCAATTAATAAATATTTAATCATTTAAGAAGATAATATTAACATAACTTAAATGAAACGTGAAGCTGAAAAAAAAAACACAGAATATAAAAATATATCAGTCGCATCTGGGACTCTAACCCAGGACCTCTGTATTTCCAGGACAACCGCTTTCCCAACTTAGCTACTGAGATCAGTTCTATTTATGTCATCTTCATCGATATCATATCTCAAATTCACGATTTTGTCAATATTATCTTCCATTTTTAATCCCATATTTTTGACTTTCTTTATGATGATTACAAAGTTCTTCACGAACGCAATTGCAATCTAAATAGTGTCTCGGATAAATATCCGATTGTTTATTTACATGGGACATCGATTGACTTTTTACTAAGAATATTAAATTTTTAATTTTTAATTCTTTTATTGATGTTTAAAAACTTTATTGTAATATTTAATCATTAATAACCTAAATGAAAGATGAAAACGAAAAAAAAATATATTACAATGAGGTTTTTAAACTTGAAAAAAATAATTAAACTTAAAATTTTTTCTAATCAAATAATTTATTTTTTAAAGTCGCAAATTTTACTATTAGAATTTCCCGTGATTTTCTAGGAGCCTGCGTTAATTTAAATTAACGTTCTTAACAAAATTAATAATGAAGTTAACGGAGAAAAACTTTTTTGATGCAACATAGATTTTAACATGCGTCTTCTTGTAAGAAGATGGATTGAGGGCATTATAATGCAATTTAAAAATTTATTTATTTATTATGTTGTATACGCCCTATATGGACTTTTACATATTTTGTTAAAACAAATCAAATTAAAATAGTGAAATAGGTATAGATAAAATTTAACTAGTGGTATGAGTATTTAATCTTCGTGACGGGTTTAGGGGTTCCATAGATAGCTCAATAATTCAGGAGTAAATTTAATAATCTACATTTCTTAAACATCCCATAAGTTGCCTCAATTATGTAATTGGATATAAATAATCATTATAAAAAACCATTGATCGGTTCAGCACTTTTATAAAGGAGCAGAATATTAAAACGAAACTTCAGCCTTTACACACTGTAATTTTAATTGCTATCCCTCCCGGGTTGATTGTGTCTTTACCCACCTTAGAAAGAAAACAATAACAATTCGTGGAATTGACGTAAGATTTAGTTAAAGATGATAGTAGTGATATAATTTTTCAATTAGAGATCGAATATACAGTCACTTGCCAGCCCATGCCTTTCTGTAAATATATCTATACTTCCAGCACCCCTAAGATGCACTCATTCTCTTTGTGAATCACCGTAGTAGTTTAGTGTCTTTATTTCACATAAGAACGAAGAAAGAAAAACTACCCTTAATTTCAAAGTTTCGAAAGTGTATATCGATGAACTCGGTTCAATTCGATTTCTTATTGGGAATGGCTTACCGAGTGTATTAAATTCCTATGCTAGAGAGCATCACAACTATTAGGTAGGTCATAAAGCAGTAAAGTAGAATCGACACGATGCGAGTTCAAAGTGGGAAAGTTGCGGAAAGCTCGAGTCGAGAAGTCTCTTCCAACTAGCTAAGATGGCTTCTTGAAACTGAAGCAGGTAGGGAGTTAATCTACGAAGGGAAGTTTTTTCATCAAGCTTTTACAGATACCTCCTAGTATCGGTACTTTAACTTAATTCCTTCTTTAATTGGAAGCTCAATCTCGTAAAATGGTTGAATTTTTTTCCGCAGATTTAGGCGATGATATGGCGATAGACGCGGTAAGCTTAAAGCTGCAAAACTCCGGTGGAAATATGAGACTTTATAACTGGGAGGTGCGAAATGGAAGAAAGTACCAAATAGACAGGTCACCCAAAAATGAAGTTGCACTCCCATGAGTTATCAATCAAAGTCATTGTGGGACAGTCAATTATTGTTACATAATATTTGATTTTACAAAGTTTTTAAAGAAAACATGTATAAGAAAATTAAAAAAAATAAACAGTATAAATAACAGTCAAATAATATAAACAAAGTTTCATGCTCGAAATATAATTGTATTTTTTTTTCATAAAAATAACAATGTTTTACAAGGGAGAAAAGGGTATACCTACATCAGAATCTACAAAGTTTATCAGGATAGCTTGTAAGAACAGAGTTGGTAATTATAATAATTCATTTTTCAAAAAGCGTTTAAAAAAAAGGATAACAGAATATAATTTTGAGAATCGTTTGAAGCGTACACAATTCTCATTTCCTCGGGCAATTTGTTATAGTTGGTTTGGCAATGTTTTCCAATGATTTCAGTCTGTAAGTGTATTTTTGATATATGCCCGGTTGTAAAGCCATTATTTTCTGTTTTATTTTTTTATTGTATAATATACGCCCTATATGGGCTTTTCAAATAAAGGTAGTTATGATAAACAGGTGCAAAACACATCACAGTAGGTTCAAAGATAATATATCGAACAAATACAGGAATAACATAGTGTAAGTACCATTCATTAAGTAATAAGTTCAGATGCAAAAATTCAAAACATATCTCGCATTCACTGTTTGTTGTCTTGAAGATGCAGATATTGTGTATAATAAAAAATTTTTTTTTTTGATAATGTCATTCTGCGGGTATTTTACTTCTATTACTGTGATAGCAGTTTTGGCATTCACTGCCATTTTGAAACTCTATATATGGAAAATTTATTATCAGAAATATTTTTTACATAACCGGTGTTTACCGAAAATATCAATACAGTATTTCAAACACCATAAAAATTAAAATTGAGTGTGGGTAAATAAAATCATATTAGTAGGTCCTCGCAAAGTGGTATAAACACAGTTGGGAAATGGCTATGAACTCCGAAACAGTTGTCACAATAATATAAACTAAAATGCTTACAGAACTTTATAATAACATAATTAAATTAATAAGAATAACTTTGTTTACACCACTTGTTTAATACATAAATATCAACATGTTTCATAAGTGAAGCTTACCGCATCATGTATTAGTATACTGTTTCTCCTCGTGAGGAAAGCTTTGCTTTCGAAACATGTTGATATTTAAATATTTAAAAAGTGGTGTAGACAAAGTCATTCTTATAATAAATATGAATAATTTTGTTCAAACCACTGTATATAGATTGAAATATTTTTATATTAAAAACAGTGTTTAAGATAAAGTTATCCTTATTTATAACAATAATAATGATGCCACAAAATTATTACACAATTTTTGAAAGAAAAAAACGTATTCTTAATAATTGATTGTGAATTACGCCACAAAGTGACTACAAATCTATTGAAGAAATTATAAATTTATTTTCTTTAAATTAAAAAAAAAATTACGAATTAAAAACAATGATAATGAGTATTTTAGTAGTAAATGTTCTGTTTGTTTTTCATTACTTTGAAACCTGTTTAAATTCTTAGAAGAATTATTTTATTTGTAACTACCAGAATTGATGATTTTCCGATAGAAACGAGCAATTTAAACGAATTAGGTAGGATGGCAATCAATCTTCATTATAGGAACAGGGTTAAGTGAATAGTGTAGATCACACCTGCTACGTATTTGATGGGATCTTAATTCTTCTCTAAGCAAAATACTCTAAGTAATTTCTCGCATATTGTAAAGTACATCATCATCCATATTACTTTTTACTCGATACATTAATGTTTCATTTGGGAACAATTCTTATTCGTGTATTCCATAAACAGAGGAATCCAGATTACATCAGAACCATTCACGCAAATCTTCACGCTATATCGCGTACGCTTGCAACGGCAGTGGTAATAAAATATATAATGTGCAATCCCCTCCTCTCCCTTTCCCCATTCTCCCCCCGGCCGCCCCTTTGGAGCCTTAAAGGCTGCTCGTTAACAATAACAGCCTTCCCGATCATTTCCGTTTCCGTCAACTTTACGCGCTCATAAAAGGGGCGGAATATATTAGCTGTGCGAATTGATATCTACATAAATTGTCTGACGTGCTACAGTACATTATGCATATGTGGAAAATTAATATTATGGTACATTGATGTACTCAAATTTCAGAGATATGGAAGTTTTATGTAACTCCGTCAAATTGTATACCTTAGCTGGACATTTTGTGTTTAGTGTGTGGGAGTTTTGGAAATAATGATATTTTCGTAATTTAGGGTTCTTCCCGACAGAGTGGTCGATTATTCTAGAGAACCAGCATAATTTTCATCTTAGGATTAGAATAATTATTCATGATTTTGGTCCATATTAGAGATGTAGTGTGAGGATATGTAAGATTTTCTCATAACAGTTATGTAAAGCCTATTTCATTATCTCCAAGACACAAACACCATGGACTCCACAGTTCTGCTTCCCCTAGCAATTCATGTTTATGTTTACTTTCATGACATTTCGACCCGACCCTAAAATCCTTTCCCGCAAATGAGAGAAAAATCATATTTTCACTTAACTTTTTTATTTAGCTATGTAATGAAACTACAACCAAAAAGGTTCTTATTCGTATAACATTCATCCGGCACATCTTCAAAAAAGTTGTGGAAATAAGTATACTAATCAGTAAAAATAATGACAATAAATAAAAAAATATATATATATTAGGTATTCACCACTTTATAAATATATGTTTCGAAAGCGATGCTGGTCAATATATGAATACATATATTCCTATATTATGAGTATTTATTTATTCCTGATGATGAAAGCATCGCTTTCAAAACATGTAGATATCAATGTATATTTATAAAATGGTGAATAATAAGTGTATTTTTAAATTAATTTATTAATAAAGACACCACAAAGTGAATACAATCCTTTGAAGAAAGTATAAAAAAAATAACGACATTACCTTTATGATTATTGAAAAAAATTACGTACCCACAAACCTCAAATGAAATACTAAGCAGAAAATATTTTTTTATCCGAGACACTAACTAGATTGCAAATGATTTTTTTGTAGAATCTTGCAACCGTACTAAATGATAGTCTCCAAAAATGTAGCAATTATTTTAAGATGATATTAGTAATTATTAAAATTGATATCGACAAAAATGAAGGAAAACAATAAGCTCGCATTATCTCTTGTAATTAGAGTGTTATTTCCGGTAAGGCAGATGTCCTGGATTCGATTCCCAGATGCGATCTTTGCCTTTAAATCTTCCGTATTTTTTCTTTGTCGAATTTCTTTTGAGATTTTTTTAATATATTGACTTCAATGAAAATACATTTACGTAATTAATAACAATTACTTTGGTAAAACCATTGTTTTCAATATATAAAAATCTAAATATTCCACAAGCAAAACCTCCCTCATTAGGTAGTTATATTATTTATCTTGATGAGGGCAGCCTTTCTTCTGAATCACGTAGATATTCACATATTAAAACAGTAGTTTAAACGAAGTAATTTTTATTAATTTATTAATTATGACTCCAGAAAGTGATTACGCATCTTTTGAAGAAAAAAGAAAAACATTTGTTCTTCGTATGTATATCTTCTCCTTAATTTCTTCAATAAATTAGTCTCCGATCTGCATTAAAAAGGCATCCATTATAACAGCGTAGTAATCTTAACTATACTACTAAAGTGCACATTGGATCGGTGATTTTGTTCGCTTTATCAATTCTACGAGCACTTGCACGTTATTGAGCTTTGAGCTCTAAGCCAATTCTGCATTTAGGTATTAATTATTAATTAATACCTAAATGTATATTATTAATTATTTCTATTATACTTTCCAAATGTCAGGGAATGGATAAGAGAGCTGCTGAAATTTCCTCCGATGGGTTGATTGGAAGATGGTGTAATAAACAATGGTTAACCTATGTCAACCCTTACAATGAAAAGGAACAATTCATCGTCGTTCTGACGCGAAATACCAGCATTAACGTCGTTTAGAGGGTTGCTTGGAAAACGTTCAATATTTTTATGTATTACAAACAGTTACGTTGTGATTTTGTGAACCAGTACAGTAGTAATCATATTTGCTTATTAAAATATACATTGTTGATTACTCCGTTAATGAGAACATCGATAAACAAACATTCAACCCATTGACGCCTCAATTGTTAAGCTAAAAAATTGGCCCTCACCCCCGAATTAATTTTCTACCAAAAATTAACAATCTACATTGGTTTATAATGGGAACTCAGTGATAGGTCTTTTCTACGTCATCAACGACCGTCCTATAATGCTTTCATGAAAATCGTCCTTCATTTAAATATTTATGTCCTCTTATTTATTCCTACCGGGATAAGTTCCCATCGAGACCTAGTTAATTTCAGTCATTTTTATGAATCTTGTACTTCAATTCCAATAATTAAATATTACAAGATCAAATGAACGAGGAAAGTAAGAAGAATATATGACGCGAATGTAAGAAGAAGCCGGGGACGGCGGAGGAAGATATGACACGATCAGGTGAATCAAATACTCGAGTCGGGCCATGTCAGAAGTCGGAATAATAGAAGAGAATGCATTAGACAATGCATGAATGTGAATGAAGCAAGAAATGTATTTTTTACGTTTTTTTTTAATTTGCATGGATTTAGCATTCATCAAAATATAATCAGAAATATTACACATTTCTGACCGTTCTACGCATGTTTTACAAAAACATTTTAAAAGTTGAATATCCTTAAAAAATGCTGTGAAGGTTTTTCTGTAACTTGTCGATAAGACAAATTTAAAAAAAAGAACAGTGTGTGGTTTAATTTTTTTATGAACACTACATAACTTTAATGTTTTTTTTTGTAATACGGATTACAAATCTTTGGTTATGTTTGTTTACAAAAACGCAACGATAAAGGATTAAAAATACTTTTCTCCACTGTAAAAATCATATTCGTATTTTAAATATTTTGTAAAACATACAATGGGACGGTCAGAAAAAGTAATATTTCTGATTAGATTTTGATAAATACTAAGCCTATGTAAATTTATAAAATATTTTTTGATTTAATAACATTATATTTATCATATGGCGTAATAATAGTATCATTATTTTTAATTAATAAATAATAACTCTCCGACGTCCCTCTCGCCCTTAAGCTCATATAAGCTACAAAAAATTATTTCTAATATATTTATATATAAATTTATTACTTTAAAAATATATTTTATATGTATAAAGAATGTAATTGTGATACGTTTTAGGTGGTGAGATTTTTATAACCTTTATATTGCATAAATGCGTACTTATAATAACATTTTGTATTTTATATGATATTATTTAAAGCACTCAGAAAGGTGAAGGTCCACGATGCATTTTTATAGATTCCCTACAATTCCCATACATAAATTTCAATGGGTCAGGGAAAAAACTTAACAACCGTACCTACTAGTGCCAATTTGCAACAGGGCTACAAAATTAAAGCTTCAAAAATGTTTGTCTGCTCATACAAGCTTTTTCATCTAAACTATCATCAAACCCAAACACCCAAATATCAAACCACTAAACAAACACTAGTCAAACAATCTGTAATGGTTCAAAAGGAATGTTCGGATGTAGAACTATGAAACAAACTACGTTTTATTCAAAGCAAGATTTTGGTGCATGAGCTTAAATAATTACTTCAGTAAATAAAAATAGTTCTTATACAAATTACGTTATTTTTTTCTCGGGTATAATAATAATAATAAATGGATTATTTCTATAAAGCCATTTTATATGTGGATGTGAAACAGCTGTCACTCGTAATAATAATTACTTAGCAGAACTGTTTTTTAATAGTAAACCAATTTTTAAAATGAATATTAATAGTAAAATATTAAAATTTTTTTTTTTTTTAAATTGATACTCGGTGATGAAGGAGAAGTTATCGTTAGTATTCGGTAATTCTTCCGAAGCATTCATTTCACTTTTTGTTGTTGTATTTATTGTAATTGATTTTTAATAAAAATCCAACCTTATTTCACGATATAATAATAATAAAAATAATTTGAAGAAAAGCTTCATAAATAATCCACGTGATGTAGTGACATAGGAAACCAGATAACACCCCATTAATACCACAATTCACCTAAATGTTGGTCGCGATGCTAACTGCACGTATACTGTTGTCATTAGTGTGCACAAAGGATGGAGCTTCCTTGAGGTTCTATCTAATGCAGGGATTACATTGCATCGTATTGTTCAATTTTAATGAAGAAACTTAATTAACTGCTCCCACCTTCGTGTATATAAATACAGGATAAATTTGTACAGCTTACCGCCTAAAAAAGACTTCATCTTTTTTTTCTTTCATTATTACAGTGGGTGTTACAATAGTTATACACTACGTTCCTTTTTTAAGGATTTTGCATATTAGTAGACCAAACTCACGTTTTTTTTAGTTACGTAATTATGGCATCACAGATTATTCTATTTAAAAATGGGATTTCCTTCTCATATCATGCATTCAAAAGAATTGTAAATAAAAAATTACAGTTTCGTCAGCTTATAATCGCTAATTCCTTTTCTTTCGGAAATTGGGTTATGAACAAAAAACCTATCAAGTAAATTAAATTTTACGAAAAAACAACAAAATAAAACCTCAAAATTTTTAATAAATCCATTATTTGTGATTAGATATCGATAAAAAAACTTTTTTTTTAATTTAAAGGAAATATTTGTACTCGGATTATTATTAAGTTTGTTAAGTAAGTTTAAAAAAATCTGTTAGAAAAAATACTAATATTCCAGTGGTGGAGATGAATTTTAGAATTATTTTGAATTCATAAATTAGAATTTAGATTGAATCTTAAAAAAAGCCGTTCAAAATTGTTCTATTACTTTTTTTTATTTTATAAGAAAACTGTAATTTTAAGCATACATTCATTATGTATGTATGTAAAGTTCGTCCAAAGTGAAATTAAAATACATATTTAAAAAAATAATAATTCTTCTAATATTTCTACATATTTTTAAATTAAAAAAATTACACATTTATTAAGTGTTCGTTCGATGTTATATGTAGACATAGATTAATCTGAAAAACAATTTGTTTAATATCTTGAGCAACGAAAACACTCCAATATATGTTCTGGCCTATTGAATTTTCAATGGCTTTTTCGTCTAAAATAATAAGCACCAAACTGTATGGAGTTAATATAAATAAATAAAAAAAACCGTTTTCAGCGCGAGATGTACTTTTTCTTATAAAATTTGTACCTTTAGAGCTGTCGTATATTTACTTAACTGTTACAAGTAAGTCGAAAGTCATATTCTTTGATGCGTATTTTTCAATCTTAAAATTTTTTTTTTTTTAATATGAATACCTCACAAGAGTCCCAACTACTCCCAACCGTCTGGAGCCAGTGAGACTATGCCATTCCCAATTGGGGAATGTTGTGAGGCTGTAGGTATTGGGGTGGGGAAGGAGAAAGGGAATAGAGAGGTGGGGAAATACCTGGCTATTCAGATCTGGTCACCAAACACGGCTAAAAGCCATTTCAAGCAACGTTTCAATTCCGAATGGTGGTCTTTCACCAGGGCGATACTGAGTATCTTCCACTCTGGAACGTGCGCAAATATACTATATATTATTTTTAAATGAATTAATTGTGAAAAAACACAAATTAATTAAATAAAAATTACTTGCGCACGCCGGGATTTGAACCCGCGACCTTCGGATTCGTAGTCGAGAGCCTTACCCCTCGACCATGGAGGCCGTCAAATGGTGACAGAATTAAAGTGAACCATGAACTCGAAAATCTAATCGGGCATGAAACCGTTGTAAGATTCTATAGGTCCCAAAGACTGCCATGGGCTGGAATCGTAGAAAGATTGCCCAATGACAGGACATCCAAAACGGTAACAGAATCAAAGTGAACCATGAACTCAAAAATCTAATCGGGTATGAGCTCGTTGTGTGATTTCGTTGGTCCCAAAGACTTCCATGGGCTGGAGACGTAGAAAGAATGCCCGATGACAGAACATCCAAAACGGTAACAGAATCAAAGTGAACCATGAACTCGAAAATCTAATCGGGCATGATATCGTTGTAAGATTCGGTTAGTTCCAAAGACTGGATAAAGACGATTGGCTGGACACGTTGAACGAATGTAATAAGACATAAAAATGATGACAAAAATATAATATTTCTTAAATAAACAGTGGTGTACACAAAGTATTTCGTATTAATTTGATTAAAACATAGCAATTAAAATAGGTGAAGTGGGGTTGTACTACGGGCATTATTCTAATAGTACAGATTGGCTAAATTAGGTACCAGAGACTAAATCCCATAAAATACACGTGATAATAAAGTAATACCAATTAGATTATAATATTGAATTAAATTAAACCGAATAATTTGCTGTCCAATTATTCATAAACTAATTTAGAGGTAGCCATCATTAAACGAATACACAAAACGGATCTGTCAAACTAACAAGGGTAAATTATTTTGACGTTGTGTAATGGATTAATCACACAATGGTAGGCGAGGGTTTGGGTTATTTTACAATGTGTTGTGACCTTACTTTCGTGACCGTGCAAATATTAATATAAATTATGTAATAATCGTATCTTTAGTAAAATAGACAGAAAACAAAGCTTTGAAGCGAACTCCACGAATCGCTTCATTTTTTTTTTATGATAACATTTAAATAAGGTGATGTTATAATTAAAAATGATGTGAGCATGGTAAATATTACGCAAAGTAACTTGTTTTTTTTTTTAATTTTTTGTAAATCAAATTTAATAATGTTAATATTAAGTTCTGCAAGTATTTTTAGTTTTATTATTGTGACAGCTGTTTCGGTGTTTAAGGCCATTTTTAAACTGTGGTTAATCCACATTGTGACGACTTACATTAAATATTTCAAGGAATTGAAAAAATCAACCTAAAGCTGCCCGACAGCCTAAGAAAAGGAAACAAAAAGATGACAGCTAAAATGGCAGTAAAGAAGAGGATAAATTAAAAATTTCAAGGAATTAAAAAAATCAACCTTAATCTGCCCGACAGCCTAAGAAAGGGAAACAAAAAGATGACAGCTAAAATGACAGTAATAATAATAATAATACTTGGACGATTTATATAGCGCCGTTTTTGTGAAAAATCACCAAAGAAGAAAATTAAAAAAGGAGCTATTAAAAAATGGAGTTCTACGAATTAAACACAAAAATAATTAAGTAACTTGTCAGTACGTACATATAAAAATGTTCCCATAGAACAAAAATGCCGTTGTTTAAAAAAATGGGAACGAAATATCGCTTCCGGGTAACCTTATTTTTTTGGTATAATTGAAATAACGAAAAATAAGTAAATTAATTTTTTTTTAAATATAATGATATAATTATTCCCATCGCTTGATGTCAAATTAACTAATATAGGTTCCTTTTTTTTTGCTCACAAATTCGTCAACTCAATTTGTTGTTTCCTAATAAATGTTATTTTAGAAGAGATTAAAAAACATGTAAGAAATATATATGTGAGTATAGACGAGAAATATACAAAATTTTAAAATATAATTTAATATCTTCAATAGAATTGTAATCACTTCGTGGCGTCATTATTATTATAAATTAATGAAAATATTGTTGTATACACTATATTGTTTGTCCTGATGAGGGGAACTTTTCTTCCGAAACATGTAGATATTTATCTAATAAAAAGTGGTGAATACAATTTTTTTTATATTTAATTATTATATAATGATTTACACACTTAAAAATAGCATGCTCCCAAAATATCTGCAAGAATAATATTATGTATAATGTTTTCACAATATTATCCTATGAGAGGTTGTCGTGATTTTAGAGTTCCCGAAACTAAACAAAACAGCGTGTTTTATAAAGGTCAAAAACTTTTTAATACCCTTCCAAAACCCGTTAAGGAAGCCTCAAGTCTTAACACTTTTCGTAGAATACTCCTTGAATACGTGAAAAAAAAGAATTGTGTAAGACAAAGATTATTTTTAAATAATTTCATATCAATTTTGTATGCTCGTATACCTATCATTATTTCTTAGATTACGTATTCTTGATATATGTACTTCGTTTTACTATTTTATATCTATGTTAATATGGTGAAATATGTTCTTTGTAACTAGATGCTTAAAAAAATAAATTGCATGCATCTAAATAAATTATCAAAAACAAACTCATTATATAGTACGGCAATTATCGTAAGGTGAATTAATGGTTGCACTCAATCTTTTACACAATCAAAATTCCATGGAGAGTGATGAATGGTTTTGTGCTGAAACTTCCCAGAGAAGGTTTTTTGCATTATTTGAATAATTCATCATCGGTGCTATTTTCCAGCAATGATTCCAAAAGCGTTTAGCGCCGGAAAAACCTTATTGCGTGGAACACATTTGTTTGAGTTCCGTAATCACTTCACTGCGAGCGTTTACCATATTCCCCTCTCTAGAGCACCCAACATTTTTAACACATTAAATAGATTGTATCCGCTTTTTCAAGCAACTCTCATTACTTTTCCAACCCGTTAATAAAATTCATATAAATAATTCAATAAAAAATAATTAATGCCCGCATTTATTACCTATTTTGTATTATTTTTTCATTATTTTTTATTATTTATTTTACAAGAGAAAAAAATACAATTCAAAAAGGCCCGATAAACTACTTTTGTGTAGTCTGTCTAACGGGAGCTTGTTATTGAAAACATAAAATTTACAGACAAGGTTACAAAATATGTAAAATAAAAACATTAAAAAAAAATAACGTATAATATAGAATAAAAACATTAAAAAACATATGTAACAAGCTTAAAACATAAATATTTGGCAAGAAGAATATTACTCCTAAAATATTTCTACGAAAATATATTAAAAAATGAATAAAACAAAAACATAAACGAAAGCAATAAATCATAAATAAAATAATATTTATTTTTATAAACAATAATTATTAATCTAAAACACTCATCCAAATTGAAAAAAACCTTTCCGAGCAAAGATAAATATCGCCGACAGGACTCGAACCTGCACCCTTCCGATTGCCGGTCAGATGCTCTACCATTGAGCTACGTCGGCTTATCGCAAACCCGCTAAGTTAATCAATATATACTAGTGTTTCATTCAATAATTACTGTTTTTATTATATATCTTTTCTCGGAAGGTTTTTTCAATTTGGATGAGTGTTTAAGGCTAATAATTATTGTTTATAAAAATAATTGTTACCCTTTGCGCTATGCACAAAAATCTTGTCTTAAAAACTTTAGTTTATCAATTAATTAATATTTGACAATTCAAAGAAAGCTTAATTTCACCAATAAAATGAACATAATTTGTCTCGACGCACTTATCTATTTGAGGGATTTGTAGGTACAAAACTCTCTCATACTTATAAAGTTGGTTGTTTACAGGTGAAAATAGCAATAAAAACAGAAGCCAGGTATTGAATGGAACACCAGTATATATTGATTAGCTTGGCGGGTTTGCGATAAACCGACGTAATAACGGTAAAACATCTGACCGGATATTGAAAAAGTGCCGGTTAGTCCTGCGGCGACATTTATCTTTGCTCGGAAGGTTTTCAATTTGGATGAAGATATTTAGATTAATAATTATTGTTTATAAAAATAATAAGTTGTTACCCGCTGCACTATGCACAAAATCTTGTCTTAAGTTTTAAAGAACTTTAGTTTATCATTAATAAATATTTGACAAGTCAAGAAAGCCAATTTTCACCAATAAAATGTAGACACTTTATGACCATCTGTTTGAGGGATTTAGCCGTTACAAGCCTCTCTCATACTTATAAAGTTGGTTGTTTACAGGTGAAAATATAATAAAAACAGTAATTATTGAATGGAACACTAGTATATATTGATTAACTTGGCGGGTTTGCGATAAGCCGACGTAGCTCAACAGTAGAGCATCTGACCGGACATTAGAAGGGTGCGGGTTCGAGTCCTGCCGGCGACATTTATCTTTGCTCGGAAGGTTTTTTCAATTTGGATGAGTGTTTTTAGATTAATAATTATTGTTTATAAAAATAATAATTGTTACCCTTTGCGCTATGCACAAAAATCTTGTCTTAAGTTTTTAAGAACTTTAGTTTATCAATTAATAAAATAATATTTCCTTATTTCTAATACAAATAGCTTCTTTCAGCTAGCCAAGTTTTCAATGTGTTTATTAATGGTTTAGTTTTATTTATTTTTATTTCAGCGGGTAACATATTATTTATACAACTAGGAATCATGTGTTATAATGTTATAAAGTTCTTTGTCCATATTTGTATTTATGCTTAGGAACCATTAATCCTTCATTAAAATTGAGACGAGTATTGTAATTGTGCTTTAGTCTATTTGTATTAAATATAGGGTTATTTATATGCTGAAATATAATTTTGTACCACAGAATTGATCTAACTGAAAGAATTTTGGGACTCTGATAAAAATATGGAATATTA
>JAHDVE020002502.1:0-118416 GCA_022606495.2 Halesus radiatus | reverse complement strand
AGAATAAACAGCTCCAGGAATATCCTCATCATGGAAGCCCGCCTCAGTCCAGCCTCCAGCATCGACGCATACTGGACAAATATATTGGCCCCTCACAATATAAATGCTGCAGCACCCTTAAGGAGTTATCTTATTCTTATTTAGTTAAATTATTATTTTTCTTTATTTATTTATTTTTACGATGTGATGTATGTATATATTTTGTATATTTTTTTTTATAACTATTGAATGTATATTGTTGTATGGAATGTGTGGGACTGCACTAACCTCCCCACATACCGGAATAAACATTTATTTATTTATTTATTTATTTATCGATCCGATATTGTTAAGTTATCGATTTGACCGTGCTAGGACCCCTGATCATTGATGTACCTACAACTGATAATGCCTAGATAAATCGTCCTTCAATCGCATATTTCTGTAGGTTATTTAATTATCATAAAGTACCTACCCTTAATAATAATAAAAATAATTATTATTTGATAATTTGTATAGCGCCGTACAGTAAGGGCGTTGTATAAATATTACTTCATATTCTCTATCTAATTATGAACAAACAGATACAAAAAAATACTTATCTGGCAGGTCGCTTCAGATGAACACAGTTTTATTAGATAATTTGAGCTTTGAAAAGATATGATTTTTACAGTTGCTATTATATCCTTCTTTTCTATTGATATTCCATTCATTAGAAGATTGGTGGCAAAAGAAGAGTCGGTATTTATTTGAATGTTATAGATTAGACAAGTGGGTACCTAATTATATATTATGTGTACAATACATCTTGGAATTTAATTGTAAATATTTATTATTATGGAACTACAAAATTTCGTTACTATGGCAACACAAAGTTACTCACTTCGTCTATGAAATGTGTTCTTCACATACAAATGTTTTTACATATTTGAATTTGACAGTTTTTTTTTAAAGAAACGAGGCAAAACATCATAATTATTGTTTTAACTTTTATAATTTTTACCTCTGAATTTGATTTTGTTTTGTTTGTTTATTGTTTGTTTGTTTGTTTGTTTGTTTGTTTGTTTGTTTGTTTGTTTGTTTGTTTGCTTGTTTGTTTGTTTGTTTGTTTGTTTGTTTGTTTGTTTGTTTGTTTGTTTGTTTGTTTGTTTGTTTGTTTGTTTGTTTGTTTGTTTGTTTGTTTGTTTGCTTGTTTGCTTGTTTGTTTGTTTGTTTGTTTGTTTGTTTGTTTGTTTGTTTGTTTGTTTGTTTGTTTGTTTGTTTGTTTGTTTGTTTGTTTGTTTGTTTGTTTGTTTGTTTGTTTGTTTGTTTGTTTGTTTGTTTGTTTGTTTGTTTGTTTGTTTGCTTGTTTTTTTTGTTTTTTTTTTTTTTAAATTTTATTCATCTAACATCTGATACATGGTTATTTTAATATATTCAATTTCAGAAATACAAAAACAAACACCTCTTTCCTTGTAATTTTCTTCCTTGTAAAGGGTAAAATAATAAAAAAAGTTTCAACAAAAAATACATCTCTTTTCGGAAAGTACCATTAATTTCTGAACACCGTTTGGTTAAAGTAAAACACATGCACTTTGACCATTGTGTTTTCGTAAACTAACTTTGATTTTCCTATGAGCCATCTTTGTGTTTCCATTTAAAGAATTTTAAATAATAACAGTGCCCTCAATTTGTGTACACTTTCAGACTGCATCTAATATGCTGCGAAAGAGTTCAGATTTGTGGAATAGACTTTTCCGTCAAGAAAAGTAATATTAAAATCGGTAGGTACGTGAAAGAGCTAAATGTGTATAATATAACATAATATATAAAATGGAATATTTAAAAAAAAAAGTATTATATTATAAAATTTTGGAATTATGCTTTCAAAACTTCTAATTGGTCATTATTCTAATAATGATGTCGGTTTTCGAAAGAGAAAGAGTACAGAAATATTATTACAGGACTTGCTGAATTACATAAATTTTGAATTAAACCATAAAAGGCATGTTTTAGTAGAACTTATCGATAATTCCAAAGCGTTTGACACAATTGATCCGCAAAAATTATTTAAGCATATGTGTTTAGAAAAAATCCGTGGGACAAAAACTATGTGTGCTGGTGTCCCCCAGGGATCAATTTTGGGAACGACGCTTTATATTATTTTTTCTATCAATAATGATGGGTCAAATGATTGTTCTAAAAATAACACAACGATTAGAAGCTAATTGAGCGGTCTTGGAGGTAATGCACTTGCTAAATATTTGGTGTTACCTCCAGGTAGATTCTTTATGTTCAAATTAACTCAGAGCTAAGATAAGGTTACCTAGATGTTTTTTCAAGTGTATATATGTGTACATGCTTCAGGGTATAAAGTGTATCGAGGTGTTACAATATTACATACGTAATCGTAATTGTTCATACGGAGTAGGAAATAGACCGTGTTGTGATTCAAAAGCCTCCCTCTGCGACAGTTCATTTACTTGTGCACACAGTGTAGAAATACGCTGGCTGGAGTGTCTCCCAATTAAACAACCCCTCGACAATTTCCGTTCCAGCCCCCTGACCTTTCAGTGTGGCGCAGGCGGTTCTATTCTGTTTTTACTTTTTACTGCGCGACCTCATCTGCGGAGAGCGGGCAGCGCCGGATCTAGTATAGGTGCAGATGCAACGTGGAACCAGGGCGGAAATCGTTAAAAAGGGCGCTGGGAATTATTTTTAAATGATTCAATTCATCGTGCTTTGCTTTTGCTAGCTACCCTAATCGCAATATACTAGGTTTATTTCTGAGTTTTGAAGTTTTGAACTCATTTTGCCAATATCGTATTTACGAGAATGTGAATTACAGGTTCAAACATATTCTATAATATGGTAGGTAAGGAATCACTTATGACTTATCCAAATAAGTGCAAAATCCTTACATTTTTCATCTTTCTATTTTCATCATTCGATACCAACAAACAATGCTAACTAACGACCCACAGCTTAAGTGGGCAGAGGGGATAATATTATTACGCAATACGATAAACGTGATATTTTCAAAGAGGAAAAAAATACACACGCTTAGCATGTATCAAAATCAAATAAAAAATATGACATTTTTTGACCGTCCTACGTATGTTTTACAAAGTATTAAAATCAGAAAATAATTTTTAAAAGTTGGAAAATATAATTGCAATTCTTATCCGGTATGTTTTTTTCTAAATTAAACTTAACTTAAGTTCTGTAATCCGCGTTTAAAAAAATATTAAGATTATTGTTTATGAAAATATTAAACTACATGCTTCCTATTTTTTTTTTAATTCTTGTCGGAATTATAAAGAAAAACCACCAAAGTGTTATTTGAGGTATTTCTACAAACACAATTTAAAAATATGTAAATAATTTTTAGAATTTAAACTTTATTACCAATTGTAGTCTACAGTATGATAGATACCCAATAGAACATGAGGGATCGATAAAACATAGAGTCTCTTATATGATGCCGAAAACAATCCAAATTTTTCTTTGATTTTGATGGAAACAAACTAGTGGACAGGTCAATTTAATATGGGTATGAGTTTATCCACATCTATTAACTGATGTGTTGTTATTGTTAACAATAGCCTAAGTTCGGTTTTGTCAAAAACTTACATTAATGAGGATAAATGAAAAACTTCAGCATTTTAGTCGATCATGCTATGAGTGAACAAAAAATAGCTTTACAAGGTAGTAAAATAATAAATTAGAAATCCAATAAAACATTACACAAAGTGCGAGCAGGAAAAATGAGTTTTGGAAAGGCCAACAATGAAGAATAACAAATAAATGTCTTTGGATATATATATTTTTTTTATCAAAAAATTACTTGTTTCAAATAAAACTTAAGGGTAATGAAATCACCCCACGCACGGGGATAAAGACGATCACACTTTAATATTCAACATTTTATGGTGTGTTCACACGGAGCAAGTATTTAGCAGAGTAGCCAATGGTAACTAAAGCACTGTCCTGTGAGTGCTATCCAAACGTGCATTTTAGTAGGCTGATGTCCCCATCTACTACAAGGATGTGTGAGCCACTCGCTCATAAAAATATAATACATTCCATTCCAGTTATCTAAAACGTTACTACTACTTACCACTAAAGCATTTTGTCCATACGTGGCCAGTGCCTACAAATTCTATTAAACGTTTTAGTTACCACTAGCTACTCTATTAAATACTGGCCCCATGTGGACACGCCATTGTGATAACAATGAGAAAAAAATGTGGTTACCTAATTAAAAGATGAAAGTTACTAATTTACATACATTTTTTCACTTTTTTATGAAACTTTATTTTTTTTAAAACATGATTGTGGTAATGACTTAACCCCGGATTATCTGACTTCAATACTTATTTTGTCGTTGTTATACTTTTTTTTCTATCCCGAAGAAGAAGAAATGGTCGTTTCTGAAACTTTTTATGCCCTCGCCCTCATAGTTCATACATATCTTGAGAGTCATAGCTACAGTCAGAGAATACTAAAATATTATCTATGTGATTCTATATTAATTGTTTTTGTGTTTAATTCGTAGAGCTCCATTTAATTTTTTAAAAATTTAATGTAAATCAAATTTAATAATGTTATTAATGTAAATCAAATTTAATAATGTTATTATTAAGTTCTGCAAGTATTTTTAGTTGTTATTATTGTGACAGCCGTTTCGGCGTTCAAAGCCATTTTCAAACTGTGGTTAATCCACATTGCGACGACTTATTTATATGATTTAATTTACCCCCACTCCTTTAAAAATTTGGATGGATGGGTAATGATTTATTATCGGTAAAACTTAGAATTGAAATTAAATACTTCTGTACTTTGTTCCACTTATTTATTTTCACCAGGACCGGTTTCATCCTACTACGGACATTTTCAGACTGGTAGTTGAAATTCTTATGCTACGGTATTTATATAAACTTAGGCAGAGGTACACAACAATGTCTCTATATAACGACTGTTTCTATTTTGTTAATTTGAGGTATTATAAGTTATTTTGTTATTTTAAGGTACATATGGGTAATTATAATGTTTAATATTAAAATTATGAATGATGTTACATAGTAAATAGATATTTTTAGTTCACATGAATGTATATGAATTTATATAATTGAAAGGGTTTGTGATTACTGATATTTTATTTTGGTAATATTGGGATATTCCCTCCTTGTTTCTTAGGGCTTAATTGACAAATATTGAAAGCACTATGGTAGTTATTATTATTTAGGGTTCTCCGTGTATTTGGGCTATTACATATTTAAATTACGAACTTAAATTATACTACTGCTCTCTGAAGTAAAATTATTCTAAGTGAATTATAATGGATATATTAATGGTGATTGAGCATTATGTTCCAACTGTTTATTCATGACATATTTACGATCAATTTTCTTCGTTAGGCGATTACAATTTACTTCGTTAGGCAAATACCGTAGCATAAGAATTTCAACTACCAGTCTGAAAATGTCCGTAGTAGGATGAAACCGGTCCTGGTGAAAATAAATAAGTGGAACAAAGTACAAAAGTGTTTTAATTTCAATTCTAATACAATGGAATTCCACCACGAATTAACAGTTCAAAAACAAATATTTTTCTCTTTATGAACATTATGTCAGTAAATACAATATTGACTAATCCCAGTTTGTAATCGTGAAACATTTGCAGGTGTTTTATTGTACAAAACAGTTTAATTTGAATAAAATAACTACTTTAATTTATATAGAAAGGAAATACTAATACATCCTATATAGGTCCGGGCCTGGGGCCGGGGAGTTGGTACCGTGAGTTTATAGTTACTGATTTAGTGACAGCCAGTGCTTCTCAAAAGCTTTTAAGCTTCCGCTATAAGTTGTTTCGCCGCAAAAAACATAATCGATTCATGAATATCGCTGCGATACGAACCTGGATTTTAACAAGTACGTGTATATAGGTGTACCGTGCACATCGTGTTTTCGATAAGCAAGTTATCCATTTTCTGTAAAAAAGATTCGTGGAAACATGCATCCGATAGTTTTTGTAACTAGAAGCACATTATAATTTGTAGGCCAAATTTCCTACGTTCGATTTCATAAAAATACTCGTTATTTATTTGTAAGAAACAAACAGATTTTAATACAAATATATGTACAAAGGAAGTTTAACAAAGGGTAAGCCAAAAAAGTTTCTTGTGCTAACAGTGGTTAAGTACAGATGTTTTATTTATGAAGCTAACAAGATAAAGAAAAGGTAAAATAAGAAGAGAGAGGAAGAGGAGGATAGGATCGGAGATCAGGAGATGCTCTCGATAAATTTTACTATACGTATTACTTCGGTTCGATATTTTGATAGGATATTGTGAAGAATGTCGATATTGTGAAATTGTGGGTTATATTGCGCACAAATACGGGGAATTGGAGAATTTATTCTAAGATTCGTCGTGCATGCGGGAAAAAAAACCGGTTTTCAGGTTGGTCTTGACGGTATGTGAATGTTTATAAAATTAATGAGCTCTGGCGAGTCCAGGTCATTATTCATAATTTTAAATAACAAGATTTTATCAAATATTACTCGTCCAAATAATACTAGAAATAAGAAAATCACTTATCGGAGCCTTCTGAATACTAGTTTATTTGATAGAATAAATAAAACTTTACATATTCCTTTCTTTGGAAAGGAACCAATTTAACCTTCTCCCGACCTCTTGTTCGAATGTATCGACTTTATAGCATCCGTTGAAATGGCAAGATAATTGACATATTTAGCGATAGTTCTCAGAACTCTTCTAAATTTCTCGAATCTCTTTTAATCTAATATTTCTACCTTTCTATTCACTTTTCTTTTTTAGAAAGGCTCGATTGTTTTGATTTCACATAACCCATACTTTATTTTCTTTCGTATAATTATTGTTGTGCACCATTATAGTACAGCTGGTATTTATTATTTGTAATTTCTTTATTATTTTATGTTAACCCTCTCTCTGTTGTGTACAATATAAATAAATAAAAAATGAGATAAATATCTCTATATATGAGAATGAACGTTTGTCTGTCCTCGATTTTCTCAAAAATTACTAGAGCTGAAAATAGCGCAGTTTGTTCTTATTAGTGCCGGGAAGGTTTAGAGAGTATTTTGAAAGAAATACAATATCTAAAACTGTTGCTATAACCTTTTAAAATTTGTATGAAAACTGGTTAGCCACAGATTACATATTCAATGGAAGAAGGTTTGTTTGGGTAGAATATTTTAAAAATAGAAAACACAAGTAGGTACTTTGTTTAGAGATAGTAACAGTCGTAGTAAAAGGTATTACTTTCGCTGTCTATTCAATTATGGCACCCAAACGACAAGCAAGAATTCACAACTTCATTACTTTATTCCAAAAAAAACGAGCAAGACCGGGTACACATCAGCTAGTTTATTATGTTTTTTTTTATAAATATCTCGTAGCTTTGGCATGTGCATTCTACAGTTTGGCTATCCTGGGCAGTTGCATTGTGCGATGTGCAGTGTACAGTCGTACAGTGTAGGGGCCTTCACCGCTGGGACCCGGGATCCGGGACACACACGTGCACACGAGGCATGAACTATGAATAAGTTCCCGGGATGTGGGGCGAGCGTGCGCGCACTCGTGATCCGCCGCTCCCTGCCCCGGCCGCCCGGGTGCGCCGCGTCCAGGGTGGCAACTTTCAATGTCGGATGTCTATAACTCTATTTAATGTATATTCCGATGGCCATTTACGACACTACTGACTTTGTTTCAACTATTTTCAAGTTGAGCTTAATGGACCTATAAAGAGGAACCTCGTTAGCAGAAACATCCTTTGATATGATAATTAATAACTTGCAGATTAAAACCCGTTACTGCGGCTTTTTGCTGCGTTTTTGACATTGCGCACCCCGCGCTGATAAAACAGAACAGTTTTGAACACACGTAAAAAGAACACAGTATGTTTACTATGGAACGAATTGAATTGCAGAGTCTGAATATGAGGGGAAATTACTATTTCTACTATTCGCGTCTACACGGCGATTAACATACGACTCTAGGACATTAATACTGTAAGATTACCTACATCCATTTTGATGTAGGTATTGGATGTAATATTTAATGTAGTGGACACAGTACTCGTACCGAGTGATAATACTAACAAATGCACATTTAATTTTTTTTAATTTACGTTGTAATTTATGACTGGAGTCGGTGGATCTATGGCATCCCCAATTTGGTATATGTATGTTGTGGAAAGAGGAGTGGGGGAGAGGAAGGTTGTGATGTACCTCTTGAGAAGCAACGATTCAATTCTAGATAGCGCTGTTTTGCCATATGCGTTACCGCGCATGTATTGATTATTATCTTTTAACTTTTAGTACGCCAGCGTATCCAATCGGCAATGTCATAAAATTATTTCTCTGAATATAAGTACATAGCTATTATGGGGAGACTACGTATGATATATATATATATATATATATATATATATACAATTGTAATAAATATATAAACACATTTTCTGGTAAGACGGTACAATTAACAAAAACATCATTTTGCAAAAAACAAGTAAGTTATTACGAAAATAGACTCTGGCGGGCCGCCCGCAAATTTACCCTCGGCACACTGCGGAAGTATTAGATCGCAGGAGCTCGGCGTACCAAAGGTCGGGATGCTTTTATTTCTTAAAATTACTACCACGCTCGTATTTACATATGTAGAAGTGATAATGAACCCAGCTTATTGAAGGTATATTAAATATAATGTAAAAAAATAAAAATAAATATGTACAGAAGCATAACTGGTAATTACAAATTGTAAATCTTGGAGATAGGATTACAAAATTTTTCTTGGATAATAAAATAATATTTTCATAGTGTTCTCTCACAATAAGGAACTCCGGCGAAAAATATTACGGCTTTTAAAAAATATGTATTCATATATATCAGTAAACGCCGATTCAGAATTTATAGATGCTTATTTGAAAGTTTATAAAAAATCCCCTGTTATATTAGTACCATTTCATTCGGAACATCACGGACGGTCGCGGATTTGGGCCGCGCGTATTCTGGTTTTGGATTTGTATGGATTTTTTTATTTGTCTTTTTTTTATTTTCTTTTTCTTTTGGCGAAATTTAAACTTAATTTGGGTGACTTTAAGCTCTATAATCGTTGCTCAATATAAAAAACTATTATTAATCAAAGAAATGAGAATATTCACGGGAAAAGCAATTGTCAATACGGATATTATGAAAATCTATTATTATTCTTTAAGTTAAGCTTTATAAAAAGATATCACAAAGCACTCTCCTTAGGGTGAATTGCCTTATACAAAAAAAGGTACATAATTTTATTACTTGTGTTTAGTTATGGTTTACTATGACTAGAATATAAAATAATGTACGGTAAAGCTCACCCTTTTTTGACATCTGACATTCTAACCTCAAAACCGACCGGCCACAGATTTGAAGCGTTTTGGCCGTCTTTGAAAAATCGAAATTTATTTAATTATGAAAATTATCTTTCGAATTTGCTATTATTGATTACATTAGGCAGAGATTATTTTTTTAATGGTATTATAAGACCAAAGATTGATTAAAAAAGTGGACTGGAGTTCCTTATTACTCCCACAGTGGCAGTGGTAAGATAATAGTACTACGATTACGTAACGAGTTAGTTCCGGTGCGGGTTAACGCTCCATCGCTTGTTTAACTTTCTTTAGATATAATTTCGCGAGCCTTCCTGTCAGGTCAGCAATTGAGACTATTGAGAATGCAAATACACCAGCAAGATCAGCATCTTAATTCTAATAGAGATGACAACAGAATGATAGCTTCGAAACATCTGAGACTTATGGTCCTGCCGCCGAGAGCTCCGGTCTGTTACCGACAAAAAATATCATTTTTCTCGGCATGACACCCCTGTAATTGTTTCTATATTTATGGAAATCTTACGGAGCGAGCAGTGTTGCCATCGCGACGGATTTCCCGTCATTTATAACGGCTTGAAGTGCCTCCGAAACGGGAGAATTTGTATCAAACGGGATTTACAAGACAACGGATTTTCTGGCGGAATCGAATTTAATTATATAGTTATAAGTTAACAATGTAAATTAGAAGTTAGCAATGTAACAAATAAAACAATGCATAACGGCAGATGGCGGCATAGATATATAACCATAGATATACCACGGCGGCAAATGTCACTTTTAAAAATAGTGACAGAATTAAAATGTCATCATTATCTCGTGAGGTATGTATCTTTTTACAAAACGTAATTTCTCGATAAAAGGCGTATTTATGCTATTTAAAAATAAAATATAAATTGATTAAAATGTATTGTAATATTCAAAATGTTTTGTTCAAATCCTTGTCACTTGAAGATGTTTCTTCAATTTGTATTTTCAAATAATCTCTTAACCATCTGTTTAGAATTTTTTTACTATGTCTCTCCGGAATTCCGCAGTTAAGTAAGAAGTCTTTAAGCCCAAGGAAAAGAAAAAGGAATTTTCATTAAAAATAACCAGAATAGGCATCCAGGTGTGAGTTGTGGATATATTCGTATTTCCATGTACGAGTACAATATCACATACGTAAGTAACTACTGGAATTTAGAGTTACTATAAACTCGCACTGTTCGCTTCTCCAACATCATGCAATTAATACACCCATTTCCAACAAATTGACCCCGGTTCCCGGTTGTTCACTATCCAATATTAAATATTTGTGAACAAGAGACTATTGCTTCCGTTCATTTGCTATTGCCAGATGGTTCGTGCTTCCACTCTCATTTAATATTCATTTTACCAAATTCACGTGCAGCGGATTTAAAATAACGTGTTTCGGCTTAAATCTGAAAGTGCTTACACCGAGCACGCAATTCGCAAAACCACTCCCAATAATGAATTTCCAATGGCCTGAATAAGAGGAAACATGTTAATTGAATTAAATGCTGCGTGTAATCTTCTTTGCGAGAGTGGGTATTAGTTTTCATGTAATGATCTTATACAGGGTGTTAAGAGATGTACCCGACTTACTTTAACCAGTGATTCCTGACCTTATTTGGAGAAAAAAATGTGTATGAAATTTTGGTATTTGACGATATATATCGACGGTTGCAACGAACAATGTCGGATGTGTAAATTGGTAACTTTGCATAAGAGCTATAGTAGTTGCAATATTATGTTTTTCCAATAAAAATAAATAGAGGTTTATGCAAAATATCAAACAACACTATATTTCTTTATCTGGAAAACAATAAAAATGTAGACGTGAAACTCTAAACACGTAGAAACGTAACTTTAAACAGCTCTAATAAGAAGTTACCATTTGCACACCCGACATTGTTCGTTGGGACCGTCGATATGTACCTATATTTTTTTTAATTCACCTAAAAACATAAAAATTCAGGACGTATTTAATTTTTCCATTCAATTCACTGAATTCCTTTTAAAAAAATTACCAAATTTACTTTTTAAGGCATTTTTAAAGAGTTACGTCGCTAAATAAGACAGGATGTACAACATAAAAAAAAATAATAAAAAATAAAAGACAGAAGGAAAATTGAAGAAAATGTATTGGGCGGTTATTCGGCTGAGTGATCAGTGGCGACAAGCGAAAATACATATTTTTTCGTTGTATTTAAAAAAAGAACTACAAAAAATGTCACCTGAACCCAAATTTTTTATACTGAACGTATAAACTCTTACAATTTTTTTTTTTAATCGGAAGAAACTTTTATACTACTCGTATATGCATTGGGATTAGAATTCCATCCATCGGCCTATCACCCTATATGATCTGCATCTTCTCATTATCGTATTTTTTTTGCTTTATATACCCAACAGATTCTATAATACAGATATATATGTTAAAAGCTGATTACAAAAAAACATATTTTTTTAACAAAAACTACCCAACGAGTTTGATTTGGGGAGTAGCACCATCTAGCGACAGTAATGGTAACGTAAGTATAAAGTATGATACAAAGATACATATAGAATACAGATTCAATTTGTATAAATCATAAACTTAAATAGTGTTATAATATTGTGTTATACATGATAGGAAATACATATATCAAAAATAGAAAAATAAAGATAGAAATGGAAACATAAGTAAGAATAAATAAACTAATTCCTAATACAGAGTTGGTTCTAGAATAATAAATTGTGGTAGCAGGAATCGATCTTATAATATTCGTAAAATTGATCTACTAGTCTTCATTTACATAATATCGATTTAAATAACATTTTAAAATATCAAAATATCAGCAAGTATTAAACAAATTGAGAAATAATAAAAAAAAGAGTAGTACAGTTTTGTTACAGTGAGGATAGACTTAATATAATAGTAGCAGTTAAATAAATTTAAAGATACCCGCAGCTATCGAGGAGATACAATAAAGGAGACCATCATATTTGTTCAATGAACAATGTAATACAGCAGATATTAAGGAGCTATACAATCAAGGAGACCGTTATATTTATTTCCTTCGATACGCCAGCTTGCTTTCCAAAAGCCAACACTTTAAAATCAGTGAGAATTTCGCCATAGAGCAATCGTTTTTAAATCCGTATGGCAATTTTTAAAATATAAATGGTACAATGTATTCAAGGGTTCGTTGACCGTATTTATTTTGAAATATTGGCACTACCATTCCTAAATTTTGTGTACATGATCCACCACTACCTTATACGGACTGTCAGATATATGTTGCAGTAGATTTTTTTGCCACAAAAGAGCATGAACAGGTAATACATTAATTGACTTGTACATGATATCAATGTCTCACCTTTGCTTAAAAACCGTTTTGCTTACTAGCAACTTTGTTGTGTTTGACTTTCACTCTTTAAGGGGTAGTTTTACGCCGCATATTTTAGAAACATATAATAAAACATTTGTTAATTTAAAAAAAAAACAGCTATTAGATGTGTTGAATACGGGTTATTAGTGATATTACAAATAGAGTAGGACAATCAAAAAGCGTGTTTTCGAGAGTTTCAAGTTCTCGATCTCAAAACGGACAATGTTAAGAGATTCAATGAAAAGGGTTGTTTACCAAAGATTTGTCCACCCTATTTCGATTGCAAGTACGCCCCTGCGCACAATCAAAGTTAGTTTACTTTCGTGGAGAAAGAAAAGTAAGGGTTGAAAGGAGGATGAGCAAACTCCATAAAATTTATCAGTTCTTGAAAATACACTTTACTTTTTTAAATAGTTTTTGAGATATTATGCCATGTTGCGCTTCCTCCTCGCGTAGCTAATGTTTCAGACAGCGTTACAGTGTCCATCATCAGGGCAGATCTCAATAATATCTCAAAAACTAAAAAAAAAAATTGAAAAGTTGTCCGTGAAAACCTGAAAAACTTATCTACATATATTTAGATTTAGTGACTGCGTTTTGAACCCATGGTACCTACCTATGAAAATAAATTCAGAGTTTCCCCTTTCAAGATTTCCGAGAAATAACTCTGGAAAAGCGTGCTGAAAATTTTGTAAAAATAATAGTATTGTGCAATTTTAATGGGGGTTTGATGACTAATACCCATCTCAATTTGGGAGGCGGGTATGGTTCGATACGTTTGGTGTGTTAGCAGGGGTGCCCGAATTCATGAGGTGAGATTTGTCCAGGTCTTGGCGGCGGATGCGTCTGCCCCTTAGAGTAACAGGTATACGAGTATTGTTACTCTAAGGTCTGCACACCAACTTCGTGGTAGGCCGGATCAAGAGAGGCTGGTTGAGGCAGACCCCTTGACCTCTCCAGTCGGATTCTCGACCCATCAGCTTGCACTGCAGTGAGAGGGATGGATTAATACGTCTGTCACTCTTGGACAAACTGACTCCCAGATTCCTACCCACCCATCGTACCTTTTTCTATCCCAGAACTTCCTCTCCTTAAAATATTAATGTAAAAAAATTTCAAGATATTAATAATCGTGGCATGGTATTTAATTTAGATCGGATTCATGAAATATTTTACTTTATTTTATTCCCCAACATTCTCAGCCATTCAATATTATAAATTCCGATGTTCTGACTTATGCCAGATAGTATATCCCCTTTGGATGTACGAGTATCATGCCATCAAGTTACGAAGTTATTAACACACGCCTAATTTACGTGTATATTTATATCTTAGTATTTTTTAAACGGTTTTCATGTTTTATTGTAGTTACAACATTATGTGTAATACAGCAAAATTTTGTTTTTAGAATTCATGTTAGTAATATTTGTTTATAAAAATGAATGTTTGTCTGTCTGTTTTCGATTTTCTGGAAAATTAGTCCACCAGTTTCGTTAAAAATAGGACAGTTTGTTCTTATTAGTGCCGGGAAGGTTTAGAAAATAGTTTGAATCCAATATGTAAAACTGTTGCTATAACGTTTTAAAATTAGTATGATAAACATTAAACCTGCCATGTTGTATTGAGGTTAGCCCATTATATCACTCTGGTTAGCTACATATTACATATTCAAAAGATGAAGCTTTGTTTGGGTAGAATATTTTAATAATGGAAAATACAAGAAGGTACCTACTTAAGAACTTTATTATTTACATAAGAACTTTATGATTTACGTACATTTTGAAAAAATAAATATTTGGAAGGAAATAAAATTTTAAAATGAATATATTTTATTTTATTTTTATAAACAATAATTATTAGCCTGAAACACTCATCCAAATTGAAAAAAACCTTTCCGAGCAAAGATAAATGTCGCCGACAGGACTCGAACCTGCACCCTTCTGATTGCCGGTCAGATGCTCTCAATCGATTTCGATTGATCGGCAATCAGAAGGGTGCAGGTTCGACGACTTTCATTTTGAGTGTTTCAAACTAATAATGTATTTATAAAAATTGCTACTTGCGCTATGCACAAAAATCTTGTCTTAAAAACTTTAGTTTATCAATTAATATTTTTTTTTGTTTGTTTAGAGATAGTAATAGTCGTCACAAGGCATTAATTTCGCTGTCAAATCAATTATGGCACTCAAACGACAAGCAAAAATTGACAACTTTATTAAAAATAAAAAAAAACAACTCGGACAAGACCGGGTATAGATCAGCTAATAGGATGTATTTATACGAGTACAAGCATTGTCACCCAACCTACTTATACTCATCTGTTAAATACTATTTAATCGTATAATATGTTATATTTTGTTAAGTATGCCTGTGTATTGTAATTGCTTTATTTGAGTTTTATTGTCTATGGATACTTTTATTATAATTACTCTTCTATATCTATTTTCTACATATACATTGTATTGTAATTTATCGTTATCACTATACATATATAGGTACGAGTATATAATATGCTTTAGCGATAAAATTGTTAAATTTTTCCACCGAAAATTGCTCTTGCAGTTTAGCGGGTTTTAGAAAAAATATGTTTATCTATTATTTTTTTATATGAATACCGCACAAGAGTCCCAATTGCTCCCAACCGTCTGGAGCCAGTGAGACTATGGCATTTCCAATTGGGGAATGTTGTGAGGCTGAAGGTATTGGGGTGGGGAAGGAGAAGGGGTAGAGGAAGAGGAAAGTGGGGAAATGCCTGACTATCCAGATCTAGTCACCAAACACGGCTAAAATCCATTTCAAGAAACGTTTCAATTCTGAATGGTGGTCTTTCACCAGGGCGATTCTGAGAGTATCTTCCACTCTGGAAGTCGCTCAAATATACTACATATTATTTTTCAAAAAATTAATTGCGAAACAGCACAAATTAATTAAATAAAATTTACTTTCGTACGCCGGGATTTGAACCCGCGACCTTCGGATTCGTAGTCGAGAGCCTTACCCCTCGACCATGGAGGCCGTCAATAAGGATGAATAAAAATAAAATAAATAAATATTTTATTTTATTATATTTTAAAATTATTTTTAATTATTGTTCCGTAGAGCTTTTTAGAACCGTTTTGTATCGTATATTAAACACCAGACCTGGCAGAGACTCGTATTCTGATAAATCCATGTTTCTATGTTTTCATACGTAATAAAAAAATTATTAATATTTTTATTATAAATTTCGTAGTGCCTACGATAATAATAATAATAATTGGATGATTTGTATAGCGCCGTTTTTGTGAAAAATCACCTCAAGGGCGCTGTACAAATATTACTTCCTATTCTTTATCTAATTACTAATTATGTAAAAACAGATACAGAAAAACATACTTACCTGGCAGGTCGCTTCAGATGAACACAGTTTTATAAGAAAATTTAAGTATAGAGATGATATTTTGACAGTTGCTATTTTATATATATATTTACGATGTAGACATAAGTATTGGGTACCAAGTACTGGGGGTTCTGTATCTTGAATAATACAGTGCACAACACATTTTGTACATTCCAAACATTCTCGTTAAATCTTTTAAACCGTTTTTTAAAAATCTTATTCATCATCCATACACATATTTCAAGGGAATTTCCGGTCAACTCCGGGTGTATGCACTTTAAGATGGTGCTTCAAAATAGAAAGTAGAAATGTTTTTACAGATAAAACAATAAATTCTTCTAAATACCGAGAAGCTCACGGCGTGTGCTGAATATTAACATGTGTTTAGGTCTAGGCCCTCGAAGGGTCAGAAAACGACAAAGGGTCCCATTCATGGTTGCCTACTCCAAGTACGCTACAGTCTACACTTGGACCCTTAACTATCTGTACGTACATTTACTTGTGTATCCACTTCGTTTACATGTTGAATTGGTAGTCGACAACTGAATAGATCCTTCAATTAATCGTTGATATTATAAATGACTGAATCCACGGGCTCGCCATTGACTCACGTTCAATAGAAAGAATATTTTATCTGCGTCGGTCACCCGTCACTCCTCGTCACAATAGCCCAATCGCGTCCCAAAATATTACCGGTATTGTGTTCATAAAATCATTGTTTGTGTTTGACGGAAACTGTGGGTTTTATAAGCACGTGTCGCTCAAGTGTATGAAATCATTGTGTTCATTTATTAATTTCAACTAATGTGGCTCTCTTTTGCGTAATCTGAATGGAAATTAACAAGGTTTAATGGGCATAATAATGGCAGTATTGAATTCATTGTACGAATTTTGTTGTAATAGATTTTGGTTGCGCTTACCTAATAGGGAGCTTGTATTAAAGTGAAACTAGCAGTGCACAGTTGAGTTCTGATACGAGCCCCGATGTAGGTATAACAGTGAGGCCCATTATGCGTGTAGTCGTTTCGACCATAAGCTAGTGGACGCAATTTGTTGTTATAATTCTCTTGTACCTAGACTTCACGAAGAAGGTAATACATTTTCAGATATAGTAGATATGTTCAAATGCTCGGAATACAAATACAAACAGACGATTATTGCATACATCCTCAACAATTATTAAGATATGTGTCTAGAGTGAATGTGAGGTATGTTTGGAATATTCGCCTCTGTAGCTAATTATTTGGAATGGTACTTACACTATATTATTTCTGTATTTGTTCGTGAGACAAATGAAATATTTAGTAGTTGTATTTCATGAAGGCTATCTATTTTATCTATGTACCTATTGTGATGTGTTTTGCTCCTGTGTGACTATTGTAATTAACTAAATATGTAAAAGCCCATATAGAGCGTATATAATATAATAAATAAATAACAGACTATACATAGTTAATAGTGGGATGGAGCCATGGAAAAAAATTACAGCGCCTTTGAAAAAATATTCTTATTATTAGTCCCCATGTACCTAAAAATGATGTAATTTAATGATTATAATTTATAATGAACATTTTTTTTAATGTTTTTTCTGTTTGTTCCAGATAATCCATCATATTTTGCCGTGCCTCAGAATGAGCACCTGTACATAGAGCCCAACGCGAATCCTATCAGGCACAAGGATCTCAACATGGGCGGGAACAAGCTAGGAGAGACCTTCCACTCTTCCCACCACGTGAACGGCACCAGAGCCAATGGCACTCTATCGATCCCCCGAACACTCAGTCTGGGAGAACCGTCAAGCCTTCACTTCTCTCCCGACAAGTACCAGAGGCACGAATTCGCACCAAGTCCCATGAAGAGCCCATCCAGTAGTGCTTACCTGGTTCCAAATGGAGGAATACCCTCACCGAGATCCGAAAACAAGAGAAGCTTCAGATCTTTGCTGAGATCTCTCTCAGCTAATGCAGCATCTTCTACTGACGCGCAATCCATATTACTCGGAGAACCAAGACCATCTGATATAGCTCCTCCAAATCATTCAGACCCCTTCAGCGTCAGGTCCAACAGAAGACTCACCCACAGTAGGAATATCTCTCTGAGGTCCTGCGCGGAGATAAGGGCGGTTGAGTTCCAGCATTCCGTGATGAAGAGGAGGGCCCAGGAGTTCGGAGCCAACGAGGATATCTTCCACACCATGCCGCTGCCGGGGACAGGGAGAAGGAGACATTCCATTGGAGCTTATCTTTCCAGGGAAAGAAAAGCATCCGCCAAGAATGTGTTGAAGGTAAGCGAAAGCACACTTATTTATTACAAATCGAACTAAATAACTTCTGTAAATAATTACGGGTGGGGGTAGGAGTAGGGGTAGCTGTAGGGGTTGGGGTAGGTGTTGTTATAACAAAATTGGTTATTTTTTCACCGTCAATACATGTATATATTAATATTACTAAGTTATTAATTATGTGGGCTTATTTCCTGGTGATAACTTATACCAACCAACCCAGATAAGCAAGGGCTTAAAAATTGGGTATATTAGATGTAGCAAAAGAAGACGCCGCACTCCATGGTTTCGAAATCTATGAGTGGTACGAGTGCAGTTCCGCAGAGTTGTTCTGGACTGCAGCCCACAGTGAGATGATAGTCAGCCTCCGATAGGAGAGGGCTCCAAAAAATGTCATCGAACTAGTGGAAGCACAAAAGAAAGAAAATGATCTTTATTTGGATTTCATGTTTTCCTTTGAAATTCGACCCACAAATAGGCACTTTGCAGGTTGCTAACTCAAGAAATACTATGAATGATTTTTTTTTGTTTTTCTTTTTTTTTTACATTTTTATGGTATATATCTTTCTATTTGACTTTTTTTTATTATTCCCTACTTGCTACGCTAGCTTGGCCAGTGTTATAGCAAGCATTCCATGTCGTTTCGTGGTAAAGTCAACTAAAATAATCTATTTTGTTAACATAATAACATTTGTGTAGCTTTACGTTATTTAACATAAATAAAAATAAATAATTCAAAAAAAAGATAAATAGACCTTTAAAATAATAGTTAGTAGACAAGTTAAAGAATTTAAGATTTTGTTACAATAAATAATATTTACAAGAACGTAAGGGGAAAAAAATAATGAATAAATTAAAAATAGTGTTATACAAAGAAACAATAAAAAAGTACACAGTGTGGAAACACTGTTCGTGGAGGTTTATTTGTTTATTTTTTATATGAAAGCAGCTTTCAATTTTTTCTTAAAAGTACAGCATGTATCAAAGAATATGTCGGAATCCATAAAAAATGATTTTGATTGAATAACTGTCACATTCTTCTGATGTTTAGGGCCTTAGATTGTTGAGCAGCTTGAGCTAGGTAATGGAGAGCCCATTATCGGATATAATATACTTTATTGCTTTAAGTTTTACTTTTTCCTTTACAAACAGTCAAAAATGTGAGTTTAGCTTTGAAATTAAAATATAAAATAATATAAATAACCTTGCCTCGCATAATTAAAACGCTAAATCTGTCCCAAAGCTACTGCGGGTGATACGTGTGCAGGAGTCAATGAATCCACAGCTTTGGGAGATTCAACATCACGTCTCGGATGTAACCGTCAACAACAGATGATGTACGATGATAAAAATACAATTTCCATAAATAATCAATAATATATTATTTGAATCAGGTAACGTCCGTGCCCAGTGAGATGCCCCGAGTGGAGGCGCCCCGAGTGGGCAGTCCCGGGGGCGCTCCGGTGCGAGGCCCGCCGGCAGCGCCGCGAGCCCCCGTCACCACCACTCTGCATTGCCAGGAGCCCCCGCAGGCCCTGCCCGAGCCCCCGTTGCCCACCCCGACTTCGCACAAGAGGAGGAAGCAGAGGAGTCAGAGCATAAAAGGTTAGTGGAACTTGGAATATAATGTTGTTTGGATGGGCACTCTTCATAGATAGTAAAGTATTATAAATCATTTTGTCATTTCGGCGAAACCCTCGATTCTTGGCGACCAAAATCTGAAAACCTTGTCACAAAAATATAAAAAATCGTATTTTTGCGAGTGACGAGTAGCCACTGCCTGAAGTTTGACCGTTTAATAACCTCCGTGTCAGAACGTTAAGATCTTTGTCTCTGGGAACTAAAGTCGCAGGTTCAACATCAGTGAGGGAGCCCTATTAGTGATCGAAATAACGCTTTAAATTGTTTTGGCTATTTTTAGTAATTTTAGGCATTAACAGTGTTTAGTGATCAGATCTAAATAGCCAGGTATTTTCTACGCTTCATGTTTTGCATCTACTTCTCTTCTCCACTCCCTTCAGTCTCATAACGTAGATGCCTCAAATCGGGAATGTTATAGTCCCAAGGACTCCGGGAAGTTGGGCCTTTTGTGAGGTAATCAGATAATAAGCTTTGTCTGTCCTTTCTTTATCCCCTCCCCATTTCTTTCCACCTCACAACCTTAGAGTAACATATTATTACCCTAAGCTCCCAACATACCCCAATTAAGGGTCCCATTGACACCGGGCAGCAGTGGCGTGCATTGCTCTATGACCAAGGGTGGTAGTCCATGTGTAGTTTTTGTAAGTTTGGGTATGAACTGTGCATTGAATATTTGAAAAAAAAACGTTTATGAATTTCTCCACTTGTTTATAACAAGTGGATTAAAGTTATAAAGGTTATTAAATAAAAAAAAAAATCAACATCATATTATCTTTTAATTTATTTTATTGTTTCCTTTTCCTTGGGGTAGGCACAGCTTTTCAGCCTCTATGGACTTCACGCCACTGTCAGGCAGTTTACCTCTCGTGTGGTATAACCTTAGAGTTAAGGGTATAACCAAATATAAATATAAATAGCAAGTTCCTCCTAATTTTATTTTTGTACGTCAGATTACTCATCCATTTACAGTACAAGATTTCTTATGGTTACACTCAACATTTGGGAAGATATGTATCTATTCAGAAAAGTTTTAACGTTATTTAAAGAGTAATTCAATGTAATATCTACTGTTATAAAAATTTAATTCGATAACACCATCCCTTTTGTCGCGTTGTGTTGTGCTAGAACATCTGTCCTGCCGTGTGGTATCTTGAACAAGTCGTGGCGACGGCTACGACTGTCCGGCACCTATAAACCATAGCATTATAATAGGAATGGGCTATCCATAAAGTTATCCACTATATTAAAACTAAGCATTGCAAGATTTGCTTTATGTCTGGTTTCTAGGCTAATCCTATTTTTTTTAGATTCATTTATTAATTAAACTTTTTGTTACATGAAAAATATAGATTTTATACTATTCTTCCGTTAGAAGCATTTGCTTGTAGATGGAAGAAGAGTGTGCATTATTTATTATTGATAATTAAAGTAATTTAATATATGGTACATATGTATATGCATGCATTACAGTTTTATTAAGAAAAAAAACATAATATATAGTAAATGTGTTATAACGAGACATTTGTATTACATATCATAATTAGGATAGTATATTTAAAATATATCCGTTTCGAAGAAATATTATTAAGATTGTTACCTCAAGTAAGTCCATGTTGTCGCAGGAAAGTAATATTGCTGTAACAGCCAAAGCCAAGTAAAAAAAATCGCAGAATTTTGAGGCTTATACTCGTATATCAATTAAAAACGCAATGTTGACAAAACAGTTCTTATTTTGCATTGTAGAGTAACGGGACCCAGATAGATCAACTCAGGACAACAAAAAAAACTGTGGAATGTAGTATACAGAACATTTTTGTGGGTAGTGGTGGTTACAGCAGTATTGCTTTCCTGCGACGATATGGTGCATGAACCTAGGATAAGTTCCTCACGTTTGCATTTAGATAATAGATACCTGAGAATTTGTTCTGGATTTGTTCCAGCCCATTCTTCCACCTTCCCTCCCTCCACTAACGTTCGTCTCGTCACTTGATCCTGGCAATCGGTACTGACATAAAATCACCAGTTGCGAAGCGAAAGAGTGCTTTACAGGCGACATAATTCGTATCACGTAAAAAGTATAAAAAGTAAAAAAAAATACGAAATGACATTTTATAGCTTTTATCGCGAGAACGCGTATGAATAAGTTGTTCGATTCAGCTGGGCCTCTCGTTGATTTATGCATCACTTCGGTACGTGCCTCCCTTACTAATAATTCTATTTGTATTTCGTCTGCTTTATCTAAGCACTGAAATCGGCGTTTTTCTTTCAACGTTATTCACGGCGCAGACGAATAGAATTGTTTTTAAACGTCCGATCAGATTTATTACCTCCGACTTTTGACTTCGGAAAACGCGTTTGAATGGTTTATATCGTACTTGGTCCGGTCGTTATGCCATTCGTATAGATAAGACTGATTTACAAAATCGTCTAAATCTTGAAGAACGCCTTCAAGTTAATCTATAATTAAATACATATTATTAAAAAGCATTTACTTTCTGCCTTATCATAATTGTAAAATAAGTGTATAAATTTAGTTTGAACCACTTTAATTTTACCTTTAGAGTGGGGCCCAGCACCATTGCGCTGTTAGCTTTAGTTACGTAAATTGAGACGCAGCGCTATAGCGCTGCAATTTTCAGTGTGATTTTTGACGCTCTCCGGAGAGTATGTGTTCAATTTGAGCGTGGTATATCGTGGTTGGCGCGCGTCTTGATTAACTGTATTATTGTTTATTGTTTATCCTGCTAAAATAAATACACCCTAAAGAGAATCGATATTTTTCACCATGTCGGAAGTTAGTTCCATTGCGGATGATCGTAATGCATCAGATGACAGCGGTACTACGGACGACGAGACCTTTGTTCCCATAAATGAATGTGTGCAGCAAAGCAAATGAGATAAGGCCATCCAATTTGTAAAAAGGGACTACATGGATCACGAGAAAACACAAACGTGAAGTGAAATAATCTTTTATTTTTGTATTTTTTAATATTTTTGTAGATGTAAATAAGTAGTTTTTTTTTTAATTAGAACTATAATTTTCGTAAAATTTCATTCTTTACTTTTATGATTTCAAAAAAAAATCGTTAAAATTGATTGATATTTGTCCAAGTTATTGCATTTTTATTGAATACCATACTTTTTTTAAATTTAAAAATACAGAATATTTGTAGAAATGTATGTACATACTTGTAAAATAAGCATAGCGCTAAATACCCTTCCCTCGTCAGGAATATATTAAAACTAAACTACGATATAAAATAACGATAGATATACATGAATATTTAGGTGTTGGAGTGGGAGCCGACTAAAGGGAAATGGGTAATTATGTTTTCTTTCGGAAGAACAAAGTGATTCACTGGAATAATTAAACCGGTCGAGATTATTATATTAAATTAAAGTGGTTCAAAACACGTTGTCTACTCGTGCATTATTTACTAAATAGGGTCCTACTTTGTAAGAATCCGACGGGGTCAACATTCAGCATCATTGTGGAAAAATAAACCAAAATCGGCAGTCGTTAAAGTGGCGGGAACAGCGAGCAACATGCCTCATTAATCTCACAAATAGGTCCACGGTCTTGACTGCTGGTTGCTGTACTGGGACTATGGGTGCAGAGCAGGGGCGTGCCGTAGTTTTTTATAACTTGATTTTTCGTTTTAGAATTTCAGTGTATTGTTAGGTAAGGGGAGTCTAGAAATTATCACAAATTTCAATTTTCACTCAAGAGAATTAAAATATCAAGTGATTAAATGGTTTGTTATTTTGATAATACCTAAGTACCTAAGTACCTAATACCTAAGTACCTAAGTACCTAAGTACCTCAGTACCTAAACGCAATCCCAATACCAATTTCGGAGACCGAGCTTTTGCGGTGGCAGGCCCAACAGCCTGGAACAAACTCCCTTCATATTTGAGAAAAATCGACAGCTCTACTGAATTCAGAACAAAACTAAAGACTCATCTTTTTAAATTATCGTTTCCAGAATAACGACCCCCTTGGTCTAATGGTGTTTTCGGGTACTCAGTCCAAGAGAATTACTTATATTCCTATTTACCTTCTACCGCCCAGACTACCTTCTTTAATTTCGATAAAAATTATTACACTTTTGGGTGCTCTACCACTGACAGCACGAGCAATAATCATACATGTATTTATATTATTATAAATAGGTATGTTAGTTGTAAGACTCTAGCTTTAAGCCATAGTTGTACGTCATTTTGCAGTATTGTATACACAATATGCACTTGGTCATAGATATGTATTAGTTTTAAATAGGTACTAGGTTTATATGTGTTAGGTTTTTATTCTAGTTATGCCTACTTAAGTTTAAATTGTCACTAGCTATAACTTTTAGTTGGTGAGTGACTACCTATAAGCTGTAGATGTGAGTCACTAATTGTAGGTCTCAGTAATTAGTCCCTAGCCATAAGTCTTACTTATATGCCATTAGTAATAAAGTTTAACTGTAAGGTATTGGTTGTATATGTTATTTTATTAATTGTAAAGCGCCCTTGAGGTGATTTTCTCACGAAAACGGCGCTATAGAAGTAATCCAATTATTATTATTATTATTAAACCCTAACAGGGCAAATAACATTTTAACCTTATCTTAATCGACAATTGAATTGTGCCCACGTAGAAGGGTGCCTATACGTGATCTTGTTATTTTTTTAAGTATGACTTAAAAGTAAAAAAAATTATTTGTACATTTTTAGATAATATTAATATTTGTATTAATTTTCAATAATATTAATATTTGTTCATCCTCCTTATTATTGTATTAAGGTAATTCCACATAAATTCACACATTTACTTAATAGAGCTTTGTCTACGAGCGTTCGTTGAATTACTCAAAAAAATCACATACCCCTTCTACGAGGGTACAATTCAATAACATATGTTTAGGATAATTCAAACTACCAAGGACGACAAAATCCCAAATTTCATCGTTGAAGTACTAATCAATAATTGGGACGTTCCAATAGCAGGCCAGCCATTGGAGCATCCTTACCTAATGTCACAGATCGGTGCGCAAATGCGTCCACAGCCCACAACACTGTATAACTAAACGTATAATAAATAAATAAATGTTAATATCTATTGAAAACTTCGTACGCTTTTAAAGGTATTTTATAAAAATTCACCAGTCCTAAAAATTACAAATATTTCAAATAAATACCAACTCTTTTTGTGCTACCAATCTTCTAATGAATGTAACATCAATAGAAAAGGAGGATAAAATAGCAACTGTAAAAATTATATCATCTCTATGGTTAAATTTTCTAATAAAACTGTTTTCATCTGAAGCGACCTGCCAGGTAAGTATGTTTTTCTGTATCTGTTTGTACATAATTAGATAAAGAATGTGAAATAATATTTATACAGCGCCCTTAAGGTGATTTTCCACCAAAACGGCGTTATGCAAATCATCCAATTATCATTCTTATTGTCTTGTACACACATATGTGTAGTACGTCGATGTTTTTTTATGTTTTTAATGAGCTTAAATGTTTGAAATAATGTTTTTAAGGCAAGAGTTGTTCGAAAGTATTTTATGATCACTATTTTTTTTTTACCCTGCTTGAGGTCCGTCCTGGGTTCGAGTCTCATCTGCTGCCGTTACCTTTTTCTTTTCTGTGTCTTTTCGATTCCATGTTTCATTTTGAGAGTTGTTAATATTATTTTCAATGATCGAAAATATATTACAATAAGGTTTATAAGCTTCAATAAGTTATTCCAAAATTGAATAATAGAAATCATTGCATTGCACTATGAGATTATATTTTTTAATATAACGCAATCGCTATTTAAATTTTTTTAATCTCTAGTACTTTTTAGATAAAAACGATACTTGGCAAGTAGCGAGAATCCGAGTAAAAAGTCACGGCACGCCTCTGGCGTCGCACAGTTGTGAGATGTTAATGTTTAGTGTTGTTAGGTCGGCTGTTAGGCTATTGGGTTAGGTGCCTTTCTTGGAATTATTTAACGCAGTCAGGTCAGGCTTGAGAGATGCTTCATCTTTTAATCTGCCTGACTTTTAGAATACTTAATTAGGCTGGTTTTTTTTGGCCTCTTTGTCTCGTGTCCGTAGAGATCCTTGAGAGAACGTAGAGAAACGAGAGGTCGTTTGATAGATTCCCCTACGCAATCTTTAGAGCACAGGTGGAAATGCTGTCCTTATTCTACCGGTATATCAATGGAATATGCTCTGAGGAACTAGCGACATTGATCCCTTCAGCACCGGTGTATAGTCAGGAAACACGCCAAATGCATGCCCAACATTTGTACATGGTTACATTTGTCACATGAGAACTGGTCGTTTCTACGACTCGTTCGTTAGTTCAACAGCCCAGCTGTGGAATGATTTGCCGGCCTCTGTGTTTCCTCCCTCCTAAAACATGGGTCTTTTCAAGTTTCTTCTTTCTTCTCTTCTTTCAAGGCCCATGTTCACTCCTTCCTCTCCTCAAAAAGACTGCATCATCAAAGAAGACATAGACCCTGAGGGAAATTATTTTCCTCGGGGTATCCTATGTGGAGTTGTAAAAAAAAACTAAATGCCCTAATGGTCTTATTTTGCTTATTTGTCATAATCACCCATATTGTGGAGCTACTTGCACAAATCTGTACTAGAATTTTGAAGTCACCTGTGGGGACAGTGACCTGCTGTCTGAATACGTTCGATGGATATTTTAATTTGCTTTTAGATATCTACATTCTACCAATACAAGGTTTGACACAATACGTACACACTTCAACGCATGTACAGTAAAATCAATATTGTTATTAATATAATATGTCAAGCCACAAAGTAATTTCTTTCTACGTTAATTTAATATAATATGTCAAGCAACAAAGTCATTTCTTTCTACTTTAATTTAATATAATATGTCAAGCAACAAAGTAATTTCTTTCTACGTTAATTTAATATAATATGTCAAGCCACAAAGTAATTTCTTTCTACGTTAATTTAATATAATATGTCAAGCCACAAAGTAATTTCTTTCTACGTTAATTTAATATAATCTGTCAAGCCACAAAGTAATTCCCTTCGAGATTAATTTAGTATAATCTGTCAAGCCACAAAGTAATTCCTTTCGTCATCAATTTAATATAATATGTATTTACAAATCAATTTAAATGTCATTATCTCAAAATAACAAATTACTGACATTTCTATTTGCTGCATGTAGAACGAATGAACGAAGAAAGGAGTGTAAGAAGAATATATGACGCGAATGAGAATGGAAGAAGAAGCCGGGGACGGCCGAGGAAGACATGGCACGATCAAGTGAATCAAATACTTGAGTTGGGCCATGTCAGAAGTCGGAATAATAGAAGAGAATGTATGAGACGATGTATGAATGTGAATGAACCAAAAAGTGTATGCCAAGATCGAGTTGTTTGTCGGTCCGTCCTTTCTGGCTACCCCTGCGGGGAAACGGCGTGACGGTTAGTTAGATAGTTATTTACTATGTGTATTGAACTGTAAAGTATGAAAAAAATGTATTTGTTAATTCGTAGAATTCCATTTAATTTAATATAAATCAAATTTAATAATGTTATTATTAAGTGAAACGTAAAACAGGCAGCCGCCTAGTATGGTGATTACTCCATGTAAATGTCTCCATTAAATATCATGTATTTTATAAATAAATAAATAAAAAGTTCTGCAAGTATTTTAGTTTTTTATAATTTCTGTAGCTGTTTCGGCCTTCAAAGCCATTTTCAAACTGAAAGCTTGGAAAATACTGATTTAATTACATTATTTTTTTTAATGCATTTGAATAACATAAAATGCATCCGAGGTGAACGGCACATTATTTTCAAGTATGGGTACAAATACTGCAATGGAATACAAGTAACTAAGGACACTTCTATAATATGCAACTTTTGAAATAACCACATTGTTTGCTTGTCAAAACACTTTGATTGATTGATGCAAACAATCGGCATGCTGATCAACAGCCCATAAACGCGAAAACAATTTAAATACCAGGCGCCGGCCCTGTCTGCGGCAGTTCCGATATTAATTAACCCAATGGGGCCTGGCTCATTCTCGTCCTGCGCCCCCTGAGACAACATCCTTATTTATCCCAGTGGACCTAATGCATAACACACAGTAAATAATCATAAAACGAGAACATTCGTCAAAAGATCACGATCTCAGTTCTAATTTATGTTACGTTTAAAGAATCGAACTTTTTCACTTTGTTGTGAACTGAATGATGTGATTTTTTGTCAAAGGGGGTTGATCATTTATCTGTTGTTCTGCTTTCTGTGCGAGGCGATGATTGAGACCTTTTGATTTAATGGAGGATTTTAGTGAACTCTTGATTGGTCCAGACCAAACCATCGTCTACAAGCCATAGTTCACAGCCGCCTTCTTGGCGACATTCACTCGGCTGTCTGCAAATATGCAGGGGCTACCATTTGAGGGTCGCTATCAATAATAATTATACCTGATTATTCCTATAGTATCATTACAAAAGAGAAAATAAGCTAAAAATTGTCATTGATTTAGGTTAAAGATCATGAACTCGTACGTAGGGACTCAATTTTACAAATTTACTATAGATCCAGGGAATATTATTTCAATAAATATCAACCAGTAATAATAATAATAACGTGACATTTATATAGCGGAGTTTTGTGTTATTTCACTTCAAGTGCGCTTTACTATAAGAAGCTTTAAAACATTGATTAACTAACTCCATTCAGTGGTATTCCTACAGTGCTCCTGTCATATTCTATTTATACATTCTTAACATATTACATACATTCTTACTTCTTCTAAATATTACTCCTACAGAACCTCCTGAGATTCATTATACAGTATACAAAGCGATACAAAAAGAACACATTCACAATAACAGTGAAAAAATAACAACATTTTAAGACAGAAGTCGGGTTATGTTTAGCAATAACTGAGTTTACCTTAAAAAAAAAACAAGGAAGAAACCGAAACCAAATAACTACCGAAGAATTGAGAAAGTTGCTTTTTTACAATAAATTGAAGAGAAGTTAAAATTTATTGACAGCGGGATTTTTTAAATAATTTTGTTGTGGCCTAACAAATGCACTCTAGGTCCCTTTTTTTTCAGGGCGAAACTAGGATTTTTGCAGAGAATTTTGAAAACTTTCATAAAATCGCTGACTTTTGGAAAAATCTGGGGAAAATATAATTCAATGTTCGCTTCTACAATATTACAATTTTGCAAATACCTTCTCGTGTTTGTCTATTATGTATCCCGGGAGCTGGTGCTTTTCGCTCGTTACACACGTGATCTTGTTATAAGGGTGCTCGTTATAAACATGTTCTACTGTAGAGAATTTTACGTGGACTACGTAGAAATATAATCATATCTAGAAATAATATTAGAGACATACTGAATATTGTTTGGAGAAGCTCATTTAAAATTACTGATTTCTCCTCAGGGTTGATCGAGAGGATAGAACTCCAATAATAATAAATCTTTATCCACACATTGTAGAATCATTTCTTATCATTGAAGTAATAATAATAATTGGATGATTTGTATAGCGCCGTTTTTGTAAAAAATCACCTCAAGGGCCCTGTCCAAATATTACTTTCTATTCTCTATCTAATTATGTACAAACAGATACAGAAAAACATGTCGCTTCAAATGATCAAAGTTTTATTAGAAATTTTAAGCTTAGAGAAGATATGAAGAAGATAAGTCTTGCTTGCAAAATCCGTGTAAAATATTGTTACCGCGCGTGAAGAGGGAAGGGGGGTGAGGCATGCCAACCTAAAGTGCTCCTTGAGTTTTTTAACATTAAAAAGCCAATTTACACGAATATTGACTACGGTAAAACCGATGAATGATTACACCATCTTTTCCAGAACGGCATGTCCAGAATCGTAGCCATTTTGCAATTTTCATTAGGAATCCATTCCCGGTGAGCGCTTGTATTAGAATGAAGCCCGCGTTATCTCTATGATGCCAATTGACCGCATGTTGTTACCCATATTTCGTGTGTATATACCTCCACGTTTGTTATAAGTTCATCTATGATTCCAGCTTCTATCGTAAGTAGCTATATGATTTAATATCTTATAGTTTACTTATTCTTTTCACGTTCACGTTAACCGTTATGCTAGACTTCAAAATTACAACTGTAGTATGCAGGTAGCTTCCAAATAATTTTAAAAAATGTCTTAATTGCTTCCTGTTATTCGTACACACTTTTACATTAAAATACGCATTATTTTCATAGAATAATGGCTCGTTTATGTTGAATTGAAATTAACTGATCCTCCATAATATCCTATCTGTACCTACGCACTTCCTGTACCATTCAAAGCTGTGTGACAGGAAGTAGAAATTAACCCAGGGACATTCAAGATGTTTGGATCTTGCACATTGCTTCCTGAAGTTTGTTCTCATTTCCTATCAGAGCACCTTGCAAAGCATTCTCAGGGTAAGGATTTCACCATAGAAAAAAAAAATGATTGCACCTACCCGCATACTTGGCAAAGTAATCATATTACAGTTGAGTAGGTACTTCACTGGGGATTGTATTCTTCACAGTGTCTATGGTTTTTCTGTAAAGACTGAATTGCTAGTACTTATCTATTGTGTTTTATTTACTTAGGTAACTACCCTAACGTAAAGTAAATACACCACAAAACCTTCGGGTAGATTGCTAGAAATAGACTCTTCTCAGGAGCGTAGGCAAGCCCTGAAACCGGCAGCCGCCCGGGGCCTATGCATTTTAACGGAAAAATTCGTTTCCCTAGCAATCAAAATGTGTTCAAATAGAAAGAGGCACGAATAGCCACAGGACTGTCGCCTCACCTGTCACAGTTGAGTGATAATTAATTATTTTTTTCGTTAGACATTCCAAATGACAACTGATTTTCTCCATCGTTGTGTCACTAACATTATGAAACATGATATTATGCTGTTTTTACAAATCGAACTTTATTTTAAAAAGGCGACACATTTTGCCAATGGAACAAAAGCACGTCAGGTTTTTGTTTACAGAGATACTATTTTTTTTCCTATTCAGGTGTTTTAGCAGGTTTTTGAATTAATGGTCAGTGGTTTCAATTTCGTTAAGCGCCTTTTCCCTCGTAACTTATCTGAAAATTTCGCGTTTTTTTTTTTTTATGAATATCCCACAAGAGTCCCAACTGCTCCCAACCGTCTGAAGCCAGTGAGACTATGGCATCCCCAATTGGGGAATGTTGTGAGGCTGAAGGTATTGGGGAGGGGAAGGAGACGGGGTAGAGGGAGGTGAGGAAACACCTGGCTATTCAGATCTGGTCACCAAACACGGCTAAAAGCCAGTTCAAGCAACGTTTCAATTCTGAATGGTGGTCTTTCACCAGGGCGATATTGAGAGTTTCTTCCACTCTGGAACGTGCGCAAATATGATATATATTATTTTTTAAAAATTTATTTTAAAATCAATTAATTGTGAAACAACACAAATTAATTAAATAAAATTTACTTTCGCACGCCGGGATTCGAAGTCGAGAGCCTTACCCCTCGACCATGGAGGCCGTCAAATCGCGTTATCGCGTTTACGATAACGCGATTTTTTACGCGAAATTCGTCATTTTTCGCGATAGTCTGGTATTTTAAAATAAGAATGTAATATTGTACTTTATAAATATTTCTTTGTCTATGGTTTTGACATGCTTGAATAGCTATAAAATAGAACGCAGCTACCTTCATGTCGAAAACGCAGCTTGCTGTCATTCTTTTTCGATCATAAAAAAAATCAAATAATATCAGTACGAAAATTACACAAAAAATAAGGACTACTTTGTTGCAAAATACCAAAAGGGGAACATAATACCATTTTTTTGCAAAACACCACTACAAAATTTCACCAAAAAATAACACCACTAGCAGGTCCCTAGCAATAACAAATCATTGTGGTTACACATATGAAGCGGAAATTGCCCTTGGTCTCTGATAAAAATAAAAACAAAAATTGCACCATGTATTACTAATAATTTTTACAATAAGCAATTTAAATTAATACTAATTAATAGGCAAATGGGGGGTCACAATCTTCGCCAATGAGTGACCCCTGGCCTAGTTGATATTCAGCGTTGCGCCCATTTACGAACGCGAATCTCATACGATAGCCGCCCCGAGCTCCGGCACATCATAATAACAATGTCATTCATTCGCGAACACGGCCCGAGTTCACAGCACGCGCGCGCGGCCGCCATCTTCCTTTTTGAACTCCTAAAAAAGTGCATTTGCGAACGTGGGCCACAAACGGACATCCGCCGGCGGGAAATTCAAACACCTGCCGCCGGCCGCGCGAACTAAAGTATTCTAATTTTAAACCATATTTCTAGTTATTGGATGTTTGTATATCTAGAGAACATGTTTATGTTTATGGCGACTGTATTCTAAATTTGAAAAGTTCATCATTTCACGGTATTTCATAATCTTGTTTCTACGAAACTATCTCATCTGATGAAATTATTAAGACGTCAATATGATAATGATCTACTTTCTAACAAAATATCCAATGTGTGAACTTCTTAATTTAAGAAATACCCGGAATTTTATGCTTTAAATTTTAGCAGATCAGTGTGTTAAGAGTTTCAAAATATTATGCTATTTATATTTGACTGGACGACCTCCTTGACAAAGTGGTAAGTTCTTCAGATTTGCGCACAGGGGTCGATGATTCGGATCCCGGCGAAGAGCAAATTAAAATGTGATCTTTAGCCCGATGCTTTGGACAATGAGGTTGTCTCCTACAACGAAATTTCATATTATTTACAAATGTATCATATTAATTAAGGCATGCTGAGGACAGATCTTTTTTAATTTTTGGAAAAAACCGAATAATACCGAAGATATAAGACGTCAAAATGCCGATAAGCGTTTGACGTCACTGTACATAAAATGACTAAAGCGGCAGTATGCGGTACTGCCATTCGAAATGTGATTTTATTTTTATTTTGTATCGTGACGTCATGGGTATTTTGAGCGGTCGTTTTACCCAAGTTCACATTGAAAGCTCATAACTTCGTCATTTTTTGAAATATTTAAAAACTAATTTCACTGTCTTTATTAACTCTTTAAATATAAAACCTTTCCATAAAACTAGGAGGCTTCACTGGTCAACATTCCCCAATAGGGTTGAAATAGTTTGTTCTCTCAAAATGACAACATCGATGTAAAATTTGTTTTTCTTTCTGGAAAATTAACCATTTTTGATTGGTTTCTAGTTAATATGACAAGCAGACTGCTTCATTATGTGCATATTATGTCCTGAAACTATTGTTCACTTTCACAATCAAATATACTGTTACGTACACTTATATTCGTATTTTAAATATTTTGTAAAGCATGCAATGGGACGGTCAGAAAAAAGTAATATATCTGATTAGATTTTGATAAATGCTAAGGATATGTAAATTTATAAAATATTTAATTAACATTTTTCTATTTGAAAACATTATGTTTATCGTATTGCGTAATAATACTATCATTATTTTGAATGAATAAATAATAACTATCAGACGTCCCTCTCCCCTTGTTGATGGCTCGGGTTGTAGAATTAGAAGTCGATACTTTGTTTCTATATTTTATTAGATGTAAGATAAAAGAATTACGAACTGAGGTACCCACCGTAATCTAGTTATGATGTAAGAGGAATAAGCTGATAAGAATTTAAGGAACATAAGGTTATAAAGGAACTTATAAAGAATTTTCTCATTTCCCTTGGAAAGTTGTCGGCATACTTTAAATGGTCTTGATTTGAGGACAACAGATTAGTTTACAATTTAGAGGATATGATATTACCATTATACGAATATTTTATGCAATAACCATTGTCAATTACAATTGATATTGGGTTTTGCCTTGGAGTATTTATAATTCTGAGATACTTCTTTTAAAGGGGTACTGGGTTACCTATTGTCTAGTCAAGGTTGGTAAACAATGTCTAAGAATTCGAGAAGTGGGTAGACAGTTTAGGGTCAGGTGAGTATGAACATAACAATACGTCCCTTCATAAGATAGGTAGGTCCAGCCCACCCTTCAGCATCGATTACGGCATAAGAATTAAAAATAATTAGTCATATTTAAAAAGCGGATGTTTAAAAAACCTTTTGCATAATTGAACATTTCTTTTGTACAACCGATGTTAGGGGAAAGGAGAGTTACACCGCAGGTGATTATTTCCCGTTCCTTTCTAATAACGATAATATTGACCTGACGCGTACTCTGACCCCGGGCATCTGCCCAGTTTACCCGGGAAGTTTCAACGCCACTGCAAAATAATAATATTTGGATGACTTGTATAACGCCGTTTTTGTGAATAATCATCACATTTGGGCTGTACAAATAGTTTTTTTCAAATGCTCTATCTTATCACCAACTATAGACAATCCTACTTATGGATAACAAAATTAAATTCACCGGTTCGTCGATCTGTAATACCAAACTACATGTACAATGCATTTGACCAATGAACGTGATGCCGCATTAAAATATACAGGGTATTAATTTTATATACAGGCAGATGATATTATACAGGACCATACTTGTCCGGCAGGTCACTTGAGATGAACAGTATTTATTAGCGAAATTTATAAATATACGGTTCTGCATAATATTGGAAAACACATGTTATAGAAGATATTATTTAATCCTTGTATTTATTTTATAAATTTTTTATGTCCTTGCTGGATTTTAGAGAAGGAAAAGCTTATTTTATGATGGGTGGTACAGTACAGGGTTTTGATTAGAATTTATCTTCCTAAATATGATTCGTCCCTCGATAAGAAACGGATTGAAGTGCGAGGTTTCGAATAATGTTAATAAAATAAGACACGTGTAATTAGGATATATAATCATTACATGAGTGGTAATCGTAGGTAATATTGAATGTATGGATATGAAAGTCTGTAAAGGTAAGATATTAGTTTGTATCGAAATTCTGTTGGACTTGTTATGCATCTTAGTTCCGCGGGGAGTCTCTTCCAAGCCTTGGGCCCTGATACTCAGAAAGAGCGATCTCCAAACATAGTACGAGGTGTGTTCAAAAGAAAAGGTGAATTTTGAATTTTCGCGGGCTGTGTACATTCGATTATCGATTTTTTTTCTTATGTTGGTACACATATGTTTATCATATGTTAGCATTATCAGCCATTTTGGATCAGTGGTTTGTTTTTTGACAACTGGATCTTCGATTTTTTTATTTAGGTTCGTTTTCTGAGGCATCGTCAGTCCGATTGAAGTGAAATTTTAGATTCGCTTTATTTTCTATGTCCTCATCAGCATTTCTTCAAAAAAAAAATTATTCTTTTTAGAAAAAAATTGTTAATAATTGTTAATCCTATGGAAGAATTTCCTAGTTTTGGTCGGAACTTGATAGCCGTTTTCTGGGGCATCATCAGTCCGATTAAAGTGAAATTTTATATTTGCTTTGTTTTCTATATCCTTATCAGCATTTCTTCAAAAAATCCAAAAAATCTTTACTAAAATAATAAAAAGTAAAAAATCGAAGAACACCCAAAAACGTGAATAACCTTTCGAGTTGTCAAAAACAAACCACTTATCCAAAATGTCTGATAATGCTAACATATGATAAACATATGTGTACCAACATAAGAAAAAAAATGATAATCGAATCTATACAGCCAGCGAAAATTCAAAATTCACCTTTTCTTTTGAACACACCTCGTATTTAGCTTGATTTTATTAAATATCTATTTATTCTATGTATTCTTGTACTTATTTTAATATCTACAATTAAGTGCCAAGCTATATGTGCCATTTTTATGATAAAATTTGGTAAAACCATTTTTTTATTAAATTCAAAAACATTTTTAACTTTTTTCCACTTCTTTATTTTCTACCGTACCGGTTTCACCCTATCATTGGCATCGTCAGACTGGAACAATTAAAACTAAATATTCCCAATAAAACTAAGAGTCCCCTTGCTATATCTACCATAACATTTTTAAATGGAATTCCATCGTGAATTAACAGTTTCAAAATTAGAAATAAATAAAATTTGTTGTCGACCTACTTACTACACCTAGTTTGCATTTAATTTATGGAATGCACATAAATGTACCCGTAGAGGAGCCCTTATCGTAAATTTTAAGAAATTAATAGCATTTTTTGTTTAGTTTTTTTTTATGTTCTTTTTGATTGGTTGCACTAGAATATGATTTAAATGCCAATTGATTTATGTTTTTATTGAGTTTGTATTGCGTGTTGATGATGCAGTGCTGATCGCTAACAGTATGGAAGATCTCCAGTCTCTCGTGTCTAGGATGAACGAAGTATGTATGAAGAATGAGCTGATGATTAATGTAAGTCTAAAGTCATAGTGTTTGAAAGAGAGACTACGAAAATAGTTTGAAATATAGTTGTGAATGATGAACATTTGAAGCGACTCGATGAGTTTGCGTATTTGTGAAGTATGATGAAAGGTGAATGAAGGAAACTCCAGAACGCGGTCGCTAGCAAAAGGTTGTCCGAAGAAGCGAAGCTAGCAGTCCACAATGGAGTGCTGATACCAACCCCGATATATGGCATTGAGGCATGGAACTGGCAGAGGAAGAATGAAAGTAGACTGGATGCCATAGAAATGAAATATCTGAGCCGAATGTGTGATAAAACCATGTACGATCGTGTGAAAAATGTTGAAATTCATAAAGAATGCAAGGCTGATGTAATTAGTAAGATTAAGAAAGGGACGCTTAGATGATTTGGGCATGCAGAGTGAATGAACGAAGAAAGGAGTGTAAAAATAATATATGACGCGAATGTGAATGGAAGAAGACGCCGGAGACGCCCGTGGAAGACATGGCACAATCAAATACTTGAGTCGATCCATGTCAGCAGTCGGAATAACAGAAGAGAATGTATGAATGTGAATGAAGCAATAAGTGTATGCCGAGATCGAGTTGTTTGACGGTCCGTCCTCTCTGCCTACCCCTGCGGGGAAATGACGTGATGATTAGTTAGTTATTATTGCGTGTTACAACGTAAAGTAGCATTGAATGGCATACGATTTGGGTGAAGTTTATTGATCCGTATCAGAAGATGAACCAATATTCAAATAGACTAAATTCAAAAGTTCAACGTATCGAGAACAACAATAAATAATGGATTCCACGAGGTGCAGGGAAAATAAAATAAATTAACATTTTCCAAATATCGCGTGCGTAACTTACTTATTTTACGCAGTGTCTCTACAGGGGTGGCAGAAAGGGGATAGCACAACACACATCGTGGAACAACATTTTCTTTGAATCTCTTCTCTATATATAAAAATGATTGTTTGCCTGTCTGTCCTCGATTTTCTCGAAAATTACGAGATCGTTTTCGCTGAAAATAGCACAGCTCGTTCTTATTAGTGCCGGGAAGGTTTAGAGAGTAGTTTGAATTAAATCCAATATGTAAAACTTTTTGAAATTAGTATAAAAAACATTGAACCCGCCCTGTTGTATTGAGGTTAGCCCATAGGTATACCACTCTGATTAGCCACAGATTACATATTCAAAAGAAAAACGTTTGTTTAGGTAGAATATTTTCAAAATGGAAAACACGAGAAGAACTTCTAAGAACTTTATTATTTAGATATATCTAAAAAAAAATTACGTTCGGAATGAAATAAACTTTTCAAACGAATGTTTCCTTGTTTCTTTGTTTAGAGATAGTAATAGTCGTCCTAATTATTTAGATATTAATATGATAGCACTGACGTACCATTTCGAAGGCTGGAGACACCCATTTTGGCACCAGCCTAGTTCACTGCCGTCCACTGCGTTTGTTTCGCGTGATTTTGACTTCGGTACGCAAATTACAAAACATTTATAAAAAGGGTCAAATTAAATACTCTAAAAAAAACTGTTTGGTTTTTGTAAACAAGTTTAAATTAAATTACCTATTTAAATTGACGGCACGCCTAGCCCGTCCCTCGCCTCCCTTATTTTGGTTTATTTCCCTTGCGTGTTAGTCTCTATGTATTATTTGCTCCGTGTATGATAGTGAAGGACAGAAAATACCCATAATCTTCATCTGTACATTAATAATAATAATAATAATAACTAATGAATTTTAAAATATGCTTAGTATTCAACACTTTATAAATATACATTGATATATACATGTTTCGAAAGAAATATATTCCTGACGATGAAAGCATCGCTTTCGAAACATCAATGTATATTTTTAAAGCGGTGAATAATACTAAGTATATTTTTTAATTAATTTATTAATAATGACGCCACACAGTAAATACCAATCGTTTGAAGAAATTATAAAAATAATAATATTTGGATGATTTGCATAGGCCTGTACAAATATTTTTCAAAGGTTCTATCCTACAGCTAAGTATGGATAATCTATTATAAATACTTATAACCACCAGCTCATTGGTCAATAACAACAGACTATGTACACTGTATCACTAATAAGCGTGGTGCTGGGTAAAAATGTACATATTATTTACTTGCAGATATTGTAGAATAACATTAATGCTTCAACCAAATATTTGGCAATTTTTAAAACATTGGACTGAGGTTAATAAGTGTCCCCAACTCTCCACCCCCTGTTCAACTCGTCCTCGAGAATTGGATTTTTTCACACGGTGCGGTGACCGAATACTACACGCCAAGTCACAAATCAAAAATATAATCTGCACGTGCAGCGCTGATGACTTCAAGGGAGCCTTTTTTGCACTCGTTGTGGTCATTGAGCCCAGGGACTTGCTTCATTGAAGCTTCTCTAAGCTTGTATTACAAAACTCTCTGAAACCCAGATCGCTAACCATCATCATCATGCCATTTCTGCGCAGGAGTAGGCAGAAATGACGGATCGCCAAACAACTCGATCTTGGCAAGATCGGTATTATTAAATAGGTACCACCGGGGATGGAAATTGGCGGAAAAATTTGAATTCGGATTTTTTACCGAGCCGGAAAAGTGTATTGAGATATAAAATTACTAAAGATGCCTCTACACGTAAGGGGAAGAAACGAAAATTGGCGAGGCGAGGGCCGCGTCACTTTCATTTGATTTGCTAATATATGCACCTGGATAATCTGGATAGTTTGCAGGCAACTCGCATTGTACTGCAAAGTATTAGTATTTACTCTCCGAAAAGCAAATATTCCTTTCACAATTGCGCGAATTTTATTCAATACCTCATTTTTTTCGCAATCCGAATTAACCCAAAATGCCAACTTTAAGTTTAAAAAGACAAATAAGGTTCGGCTTGCTTACAAAAAAAAAAAATAATAATTGCATGATTTGTATAGCGCTGTTTTTGTGAAAAATCACCTCAAGGGCGGTGCAAACAGATACAGAATAACATACTTACCTGGCAGGTCGCTTCAGATGAACACAGTTTTATTAGAAAATTTATTTATAGAGATGATTGTTTTGCATGGTTATTTGTTGCTCCTTTTCTATTGATGTTACATTTATTAGAAGATTGGTGGCACAAGAAGAGTTGGTATTTATTGAAATACTTATAATTTTTAGGACTGGAAAGTATTCATAAATTGAATTTTAGGACTCGAAAATATTTATAAAATTACCTTAAAATGTAAGAAGCTTTTAATAAATATTAACATTTTTTTAATTTTATTTTACATTTTGGTTATTTACAGTGTTGTGGGCTGTGGACGCATTTGCGCACAGATGCGTGAATTTTTATTTTTTTTATTTTTTTATTTATTTAATGACTTTAGGTAAGTACTAACCGGCTAGCCTAGCTAAGCAATTTACATGTGAATTTCTTCAATTTATGGATACGATTGTCTGAAAGATGTGTTTTAAGTTTACTTCTGAATTCTGTTGAGTCTTTGATAATTCTTAAGTCATGCGGCAGTTCATTCCAGGCTTTAGGTCCTGACACTCCGAAAGCACGATCACCGAACTTAGTATTAGGTGTGCGCTTTGATTCCTTCAACCTGCCGATAGCTGATGACGCTGCTGACCTAAGGGTGGACTGCCGTGAGTTGGTATTTTCGGGAATACACAGTTCTGATAGTGATAAGTAAGCCGGAGCTTGATTTTTCACAAAAACGGAGCTATACAAATCAACCAAATATTATTTATCATTGTACCTAACATTAATCTCGTAAATTATTAGGCCCCTGCGATCCCAGATAGTCCCAAAAAGGTGTGCGTGGGTACTAAATCTACTGCATTGCGATCCTCACATTAAATATTTGTGTACTCGGAATTTCCGTTAGTTATAATTCCGAAATTCCAGCCGCAGATTGCGCACACGTGGCCGGGTAAAAAAAGGTAAAATCTGGATTCTCCGCCCGCCCGGCCCGAGCGCCGCAATCCCGCAATGCCGCAATTCCCGGTCACTACGCCCAGCCTGCGCCCGCACTCGCATTACTCATAATAAATAATATAAATATTACTCTACGCATTTAATATTATTTGAAACGGTACACACATCTCGAATTGCCAGATGATATAGCATCAGCTGAGTAATGCCTGCCATACTCGTATGTACTGTGTACTACTGTACTGGGACTACTGGGCACTGTCAGCAACAGCGAGCAGTACTCTGTAGGCTGGGCCGTTAATGTATGGAATTTTTTTCTCTTCGAGATATCGTTCTCTGAGGGGTTTCAAAAGATGTCTTGCATGGCTATTTAGATTTTTGTCTTATTTTTCATTTTTAGATTCATTCATGCTTTTAGTCCTTTACCGAGGCTTGAATCTGGGATTATTGGAGTGATGTCATGATAAACTTGTGACAATAATAAGTGGCTAATTAAAGCGATCCACCGGCTAAAATTCCAACAAATAACGCGCTCCTTATGCAGATGGCGACAAGGTTGAGATTCCCGCTTAACATCGACCGCATGTTTCGATTTACACAAAAAAAACCATCACCAAAATGCGTGTTTTATTATATTCTGTAAAGCTCAGACATAATTATTAAAAAGTTTTACGGTCATATTCTAAAAAACTTAATTTACCACAATGAACAATATGAAAATATCGGAAAGGGGGTTCGTAAGTAGGAGAGTTTGAGCTTTAAACATTTTTTATAATGTCTGATACTTTATTTTTTTCTAGGCTTATAAAAAGACATACCAAAAAAATACCCGGTTACTTAAAATAAAAAATTGCAGTATTTAATTAAATCATCTATGATATTTCTAGACCATCAAATTCTCAAACCGAAAACACTAGATTTTGCATTACTTCCCATTGCATCGCCTTAACCGCCCGTCCTTTGGGTTATTAAGTAATTAAAGTAGGTAAAAAACATAGGATTTTTTTCATTAGATTTCGCAATAACAATACGTGTGACTAGTGACGTAACTTGTATGGGAGGGACGAAAATACGCAAACACATCCGTTAGCTTCGGCTGACTTCTAAATACTAAACGAGATGACGCAGGAACAAACTTGACGTATACGAATGTTTTGTGGGTTTCGGGTATAGCTTTTTTTGTACCTGAACGTACGGGATACGGCTTGTTGCATTCGGGCGATAATGTAGCGACTGTAACACGTACGTTCGTATGGGTAGGGCGGTTAATAAAGGTATTTTAAATTAAATAAGCCCCACGAAAAATTGTATTTACATAAATAGCGGACCTGCGGCATATCTTTGAATGAATCTTAGAATTCTTACTACTTTAAACGAAAGCCGTAAAAAAATGTAGCATAAGTTTTTATTTTATTTTATAAGAATTTTATTTTATAAATTTTTTTTAATTTACACGAGTAAAAAAAATTGTTTTTTTATTCTCATGTGAAGTTGCTAAAATGGCAATTTATTAATTAAGGTATCATTAGGGGTAGTCAAATGAAAAATAGCTATAATTTTTAATAATATTAACTTCTAGTACGGGGCCAAAAGAAGTATGAAATTTATATTTTTATTTAAATTCATTGGATTAACTTATAAACCCCATTGTAATATTTAATAATTGAAGAAGTTGATATTAACAAATCTCAAAGAAATACAAAACAGAAAAGACACAGAAAAAAATGTAATGGTCGCAACTGAAAATCGTACCCCGATCCTCTGTCTTATCAGGACAACACTGAGCTATTGATTTGGTGTTTGCTGGTGATACTTGGGATGAAACTTATGCTAAGTGTGAGTCAGTGTGAGACTGTCAAAAAGTGGCTTGATCAAAACCTTTTAACTTTAAACACACAAAAAACTAAATATATTACTTTTAGCATTTCTTCCGTAAGTCAACCCTCTGTAGACCGTTCCTTAACAATGCATTGTTGTGTACATGAGTGCAATTGTCAATCTTTGGAAAGAGTAGACGATATCAACTATCTTGGCTTAATTATTGATAAATATTTAAAATGGAATGATCATATTGCTGTATTATCAAACAAAATAAGAAAACTAGCCTATCTTCAAGACCCTAAGAAATATGTTGGACAAAGTTACACTAAAAACTGTATATTATGCTCTTGTTCAATCTCTTCTTTCATATAATGTTGTATGTTGTAATTTACCCTTTCTTGCCAAATTGCTAGAGAAAATCGTAGCTAAACAATTAGTGGGGTATTTGAACTCTACTGGTTTGTTTGCGAAAAATCAATCAGCCTATAGACAGTTTCATTCAACAGAGACTGTTCTTTTGCGGATCATTTCAGATCTGATTCTTGGGATGGAAGCAGGTAAAGTGGGTTTAGTATCCATCCTTGACATGAGTGCTGCATTCGATACGGTGGATCACAGTATCCTAGTTATTTGTTAGTAGTTCATTTGGATATCTTCTCCCGGAAGGCAGGGCCTTCTTGATTTCAGTCCGATTCAAATTCAGGGCACTGATATCATTCCTTCTAAAGAAATTAAATTTCTTGGTTTCACTATCGACAGTTGTCTATCTCTTGAGTCGCAAATCTCAAAGGCGGTAAGTTCTGGCTTTTTCCATCTTAGACAGATAAAATCAATCAGTAGATGCCTTCCCTCTGATGCAGCTAAAACACTAATAAATTCTTTTGTTGTCTCACGTATGGACTACTGTAATAGTGCATATGCTGGTCTCCCCCAGAAACAACTCATTAGGATCCAGTCTGTCTTCAATGCTGCGGCGAGAATTATATATAGTGAGCCTAAATATTGTCACATAACTCCACTTCTAAGGGATCGCCTTCATTGGCTTCGATGCCCTGAAAGAATAGAATTCAAAATTTGCTTAACAACCTTCAAAGCACTCCACGGAAAGGCACCAGCCTATATATCTGAACTCTCGTGTCCGACAAAACCCAGGTGATAGACAGCTTTCTTTGAGGTCCGCAGATTTGAATGCTGCTAACCGATTAGTTGAACCCTCTCGGTCAAATAAACCCGTGTACTATGATCGCGCTTTTTGTATATCGGGCCTGGTCATCTGGAATAAGCTTCCCCCAAATATTGCTAACATTCAGAATTTAGCAGAGTTCAAACGGGTATTGAAAACAAAATTATTCAAAAAATCCTATCCGACATAAAACATAAATTCATGTACGTAGAAATATAATTTCAGGACATTTTTTTCTTTCTTTTTCTTTTTTCTTTTTCTTTCTTTTTCTTTTTCTTTTTCTTTTTCTTTTTCTTTTTCTTTTTCTTTTTCTTTTTCTTTTTCTTTTTCTTTTTCTTTTTCTTTTTCTTTTTCTTTTTCTTTTTCTTTTTCTTTTTCTTTTTCTTTTTCTTTTTCTTTTTCTTTTCTTTTTCTTTTCCTTTTTCTTTTTCTTTTTCTTTTTCTTTTTCTTTTTCTTTTTCTTTTTCTTTTTCTTTTTCTCTTTCTCTTTTTCTTTTTCTTTTTCTTTTTCTTTTTCTTTTTCTTTTTCTTTTTCTTTTTCTTTTTCTTTTTCTTTTTCTTTTTCTTTTTCTTTTTCTTTTTCTTTTTTCTTTTTTCTTTTTTCTTTTTTCTTTTTCTTTTAATCCTCCATAGCTTATTTAGTTGCGGTTTTCTCTCCTTGTTATTTAATTCCATTAGTATTCAGTGAAAAACCATGTATATAATGTCATATAATTTTCTCTTGTTATTTGTACCTACTATATATTTGATTATTTACACCCTTAGTTTCTAAATTGTTATTTTATAATACCCGCTCATGAATATTGTATGTCATAGTATTAATTTGCATATTGTATATATATTATAATAACAGATATACTATGTAGTATATCTGTTATTTTACAATTATATTAGGTTAGGTTAGTTAGTGTAAAGCGCACTTGAGGTGAACCTTTACAAAACTGCGCTATAGAAATTAACTCTTATTATTATTATTATTATTCATGTTACAAGACTACCCTAGAGTCCTTAAATGTTGCTCAAAAATTAATTTTAAAAATAATGTACAAGAAATGTTTTTTTAATATCAATCACACTTATTATATAGTGAAAGTAAAAATTATGATAATAAGGCAATTGTACATAATACAGGCTCTCTGTAATTTTTTTTTAACAATATTGATACTGCTATAAGGTCACAACAAGTGCGCAATACTAGAATGGGTTCTTCTCTAATGTATCGGCCGGCAAATAACAGAACATCATTTGGACAAAAGAGTTTTTTTTGTAAAGCTCCCTTGTTATATAATAGGCCCAGTGACATCATTAAAACTATAGATACCCTAAATTTATATAAAAAATGGTCAAAAAGTCTATCTTAGCTGAGAGTGGTGATTTCGCTTTATACATGTTATCCCTTATGTTGTAATCAATGTTGAAACTTTATGTATGCTCGATATTATCATTATTATCTACTTATAATTACTTAATGATTGCTATTTACTTCTTATTACTTACTGATTACTACTTATTACTATTTACTTATAATTTTATTTTTTTACCTACTTTATATTATTTACATATCATTATTTACCTATTATTATTTACATATTATTATTTACCTATTTTTATTTTTATTTACATATTATTTACCCATTTTTGTTATTATTATGTACTTATTACTATTTACCTATTTACTTAATATTTAATGTGTATTATTATATGCTTATTAATATTTACTTATTATTATAATTTAATTATTATAATCTGAAATCTAATTTTTAATATTTATCTTCTATTATTTACTTATATTATTACTGTTTTTTATTCATGTATTATTATTTACTTATTAGTATTTACTGATTATTATTAAATTATAAAGCCGCTCATCTCAACACAGGATTGTCCTAGTGAGATGAGTGGCTAACGTTTTTGTTGTCATAATTAAATTTAGTGAAATTAAATAAATAAAAAAATTGAGACCGAAATATTTCTCGTCATTTTTGTCGGTCGCATATTTGATTTTTTTTACGTTCAGTATTCAATTACTCAACTTTTGAGACCCCCACGTATCCAAATACGCCAAAAATGCTTTTGCGGCCCACCCTAGCGAGTAGCCAGCATTTTACCATTGCCCAAATCATACTTTAGTCACGAACCCCTTACTTGGAAGTGGTATCCGTCGGCAATAATTGGTTGCATTGTTTTAATTATTAATTAGTATTCTTCATTATTATTGCATATCCTGAAAGATAATCAAATGACACTTACTGATTGTAATGCTTGCATTAGTTTTATGGCGCCGTTTCAGTCTCCACCCCAATGACGTTTTAGTATACTAATTCAATACAAAAATAAGCACTAAAAATGTCCCCAAACATCATTTTGCGGGTTACTAACTCAAACAATACCACAAATGATTTATGGTATCTCTTACATACGAGTAATTATACGAATTAGTGAACGGACAAGAGTAGAACACAAACTAAATAAATCAAATCCCTTATATCGGACCAGGTCGAAATCGAAATCTTTGTTTTTTTTTTATTAAACACTCATATTGTTTTTGTAAAGCTCAAGGTAATTTTTTTTTTTAAATATCTAAATATTTTTTTCACTTGTGAGAAAGTGAAATAACTATCACAAATAAACATAGTAAACGTTTAGTGTTTTCGAAAGAGAGAGTACCTACCTTAAATTTTACAAACTTATCTTTCATCAGCATGAACTTTAACATTTTTCAACTCGCTTGAAAAAATTTCGTAATAATTCGTGTTTGTACATATTGCTCCAAATTCCTGGCTTATCATAATATTTATTTTGTAGATTGTAGTTATTTGATGCCTTAGAAGTTAGAAGCAGTGGCGGTTTTCTCTAAAGTGCGTTTGTGCAGTGAATACCCATAAAAAAATAAGATAATAAGACAAACATAAATGTTTTATAATTTTACCATACTTAAAACAGCGTGCTATTAAAACTATGTGCTAAAAATCCACCAGTCCGTAATGAATCCCATATGTGCGTTATGAATTCAGCACCTATAAAAATATTTGTTTCAATAAATAGTTCATACTCGTAGTCTTCAGTGGCAAACCGTGGATGCGTGCAAACCTTAGGGATCTGTTAGCTGCCCGGGTGCGCAGCGACTATGGGATTTGTTAACACCATAATTGTGCGGAATAGTATTTTGCAAGAATTAACGGTTTGTTTTCTGTGATCATCGTGTTTGAAGTTGTTATTAAAATAAATTAATTACTTAAAAAAAATATTTGGGCAAATTGCGACAACAATTTTTTAAACCCTACGATATTATATTCATTACTCATTAGCCATTTTCATCAGTCACAGAAGCTTTAAGGAATCGTCGAATTGTATCTTATTTCTAGTTGTTAATCTCTGGTGTAGTGATATAATGAATTTCCCGTGGATCTATGGAAAAAAAAAGTGTAATTATGGTAAAGACCAACATAGGATTTATATGTCACCATGAAACAGGCAGCCGCCTAGTATGGTGATCTAATGTATCTACTCCATGTAAATGTCTCCATTAAATATTATGTATTTTATAAATAAATAAAAAATAGATTAAGGTCTTTTGGTCTTTGGTCTAATTTAAATTCGGAATACCATTATTATAAAAATAATCTTGTTCTAATGTAATGACAGGATTTTTTTTTCAAACTTCACGTTTTGGATATTTTATTAAAATTATGGGAATGGGAAAAATATGCTAAAAAACTGTGTGCAGAGATGCTGCAGGAGTTACTCCGTTTGGAGAACCGTTTTTGGTCTTTTATATTTAAATATAGAATTTTCATCATAGCTTGATAGCGAATTTATCGTTGGGTTTTCGTTGCCGGGTAATCCGGCATAAAATGGTTCAGAAAGTGATTTAATTAGTTCATTTATCAGAGGAATGTTTGTGTCTTTGTGTAGTGTTAACACGAAGAAGCATTCAATATTAGTCGAATGACCTTGTTTTGCAGGGTTTGTAAGGGTTTTATGTGTGTGTTTTGCCTTAGAGTAAGAGTTTTTGCTGCGTTTCCCCAAAGAGGTGCAGCGTATGAAAATATGGTTCTGATAGTGGTTTTTGTATAGGAGTACATATTTTATTGTTTGGATAATTTACTATTCTTACCAAGCATGGGGTAGAGAGAACTAATGGCGCGATTTGTGGATTTAACTTTTTCTTGTGTATGCTTTTTCCAAGAGAGTTTTGAGTCTAAAACGAGTCCTGAGTACTTTATTGACTTGGTCCAAGGTACGCTCTCCCCAAAAAAATTGATATTTGGGGGCTGTTTCAGTATTCTACGCGTGAAAATTGTATCTGCGCTTTTTGAAGGATTTATTGTAGTAATACGACACTTATTATAATATTCCTCCAATAGGATAGCTTGAGATTGGACTCGACGTGTGGCTGTGAGCTCTTGAGTAGAGCTTGACATGATATTTGTCATCTGTTAATTTGCATATATTAATGTCATGATCTGTTGGTCTAGGGATGTCGCTGGTGTATAAATTAAGCAGGATGGGGGCTAATATTGAACCTTGGGGGACACCGGCGGTTCCTCTTTTATTTCCGATTGAATTTCCAAGAGATAGGCCATGAACCGCCACTGGTTAGAAGTCAGATTGCGAACTTCATCTTTCCTCGGGAACGAGGAAGTGATGATGAGGGGAGGTAATGGGCGAGGGGGACGTGTTTAGTGTTATTGACACCAATGTTGTGTTAAATTCCAATCAATATTTTATCAAGACAAAGTCTAACAAATAATAACTCTGGAGATAGTAGTTCAACGGGTAACGCCAACCTTCTGACGGCGAGCCAAGAGCAAGCATTACTAATACAAAAAAATACAAACTCTTCGATAAGTAAAGAATTCATTCGGTTACTTGTTGAATCGATTTTTCACTATATTAGTTTAAATAGTATTTATTATCTTCCTTCATAACTTTCCAATAAAAGCTTTCGGCAATAATAAAAATGTTTTCTTCCAACAAACGTGTGTTGATTTTGTCCGAAAAGACAAATAACCTTTCAGAAGAGCAAAATTCATCCGTATTAATCCGATATTTGGGTTTAAAACTTAATTTTAACATAAATTCACTAAAAGTGTCTGTACGGAACATATACTTATCGTATTTCGGAGGGAACACCGATACACATCGACACTTTAATCTATCAGCAGGAGTTTTGTAGAGGTGTAGAATATAGGTCAATGAAAGTCGAATATCTTTTTCACTATGATCGTTTATTAAAATAACTTCTCTATTTATATGATTTTTCTCAATGGTACACAATTGACGTATGTTCACAGTGATTGAAGTTATTGAGATTGGTAGAAACACGTCAGTTATGACATTTTTAATGATTTAATTGACGTCACTGGTGTGTGTTCCAGAAATAGTGACGTCAACAATTGCCATTGACGTCATTAAATGCGTCATCTGAATTGCAGAAATACGTTACCTTGATGCGGTGACACACTTTTTGCATGTAATTACGTAGGTGCATCGGTGCCATCGGTTATTCTGGATACGTATTCTGATTTGGACGTCCGATATAATATCGATGTACCTTGGAGATAGCTAAATTAATAACACAAATGTACTCCGAATTCCACTGAAATTACATAAATACGAAGCACGTTTCCGGCTTCGGTGCCTACTTAACAAACCTAATACAATTATGCCCATAAGCATTTGGACAAATTTCAGCAATATATGTACTTGCATGTATCAATTGCAGGTTATACAATTATTTCACCTGCAATTGCAAATGGTACAATGTTTTTTTTTCAGCTAAAACAACATCAATAAAGTCCTATTTTTCAATATTACCACTGTAGCTCACTCAAAAATCCCGAGCCGCCACTGATTTAATGCATGAGTGTGTTCAAAAACCGACGTTTCAAACGGCTCAATGAAAATTTTGATTTGAAATTCTTTACAACATAATAGGTATATAATACTAATACTAATAACTGAATATAAAATATCCACGAAAGTGATGTGCGAGAGAGTGTACAAGATTGAATTGGGATCAAACGGCTGATTGAAATTTTAAATTATTGCGCTCTAGCACCAAATGTGGTGTTCCCCACCCCGAGTGAGATAGTGCACAGACCACCACAAGGCACAAAGCACTCACCAGCCGCGGTGCCCAATGTGCCCATCGCCAGCTCCTCCAACACCGCGTCCCGACCGTAAACAATGCTGCGTGTTCGTAATACTCAACGCCTCTCGAACCAAGGAGCCCCAGTCAGCAAAACCAACCCGGCCTTTACTCGCTCTGCTCAGTGAACAAACATTGGACACGGAGCCTAGCGGGTAGCGCCTACCACTCAAACGGTCATACAGTCATACGGTCGCTGCTGCGAGTGGATTCGCTGAAAGCTCACCTTGGCCAATCCAAAGTTATTAGTTGTTGATATTTGCGAGTTGCGGCAACGTGAGTGTTCAGTTCATATGGCCGGCGCGGGCGTGGAAACCAAAGGTAGACATTTTTATTACATTTTTTTGAATCAGTGAACTGTGATGAAAATCATGTGTTTTGTAAAAATGTGTTTATTTTTGCAACGCCAAATTGATACGCTTATAGTTATTTGATTTGTGTTGTTGAAGGGTAGTGAGTTTTGTTTCTTATCTGATTGTTACTTGTAATGATGCGGTGGATCACCAGTTGTTGTTTTGAGGTGATTTATGACAGTTTTGTTGTTCGTTATTTGGTCTCCCACTTGTGTATTTCGGGAGTGGGTGTTTGTTTGTTTGAAAATGGCGCCGATAGAAAAGTGTCAGGCGGGAAAGTGTTGTTTAAATGTTTTTCTATGCGATATTCATCGAAATTTGAAAATGGATTGATTTTTACCAAAGCAGTGAGGAATATCGTGTTATGTTGATGAAACCCCGTTTGTTAAAATTTATTAAAATCTAATTTGTAATCGTTGAATTAAGTGCTGTCCCAATCCAAATAAATTCCTTTATTGCGGCATTTTGTTAAAAAATATTTCAATTGCTCTTCCCCCTACCATAAAAATGCAATTTTGTTTAAAATGTAGTATTTTCAGACGAGATTCGTAAAGAATGCAAGGCTGATGTAAGCGTAGTGAGCAAGATTAAGAAAGGGACGCTTAGATGGTTTGGGCATGTAGAGCGAATGAATGAAGAAAGGAGTGTAAGGAGAATATATGACGCGAATGTGAATGGAAGAAGAAGTCGGGGACGTCCAAGAAAGACGTGGCACGATCAAGTGAATCAAATACTTGAGTCGGGCCATGTCAGAAGTCGGAATAACAGAAGAGAATGTATGAGACGTTGTATGAAAGTGAATGAAGCAAGAAGTGTATGCCAAGATCGAGTTGTTTGGCGGTCCGTCCTCTCTGCCTACCCCTGCGGGGAAACGGCGTGATGGTTAGTTAGTTAGTTAGTTAGTTTAAAAATATTTTAAAAACGAGTTCGACGAAGCTATGTTAGTTTTGGCTCAATTTATCCCTGTAAATATTTTGTATGTATTTTGAGCTATATTCACCTGACGTGTGTTAATGGCATGAATCATTAGAGAAACCGGTTAACGTGTAACCAGAAAAAAGTCGAAGTCATATAGGGAGCCTCCTGAAAAAGATTCATGATTGCCGAAATACTACTCTGAAAAAAATTCTCATCACTGAATGAAAACTATAACTCTAATGAGACAATATTTCGTCTTACATTACAAAGCATGAGGGCACTGATATATACCTAACGCATTTGCCAATATTCCACCGATGTAATATCGGAATGAAGGGCCAATATCCTAAACTGTAATGTTTTGCTTTTGACAACATGTTAGCTAATTCCTAGATACAAAACAAACTCTATTGTCATAAATATAAACTAAACAAGTATTGTAGAAAAGGTTGCAAAAATACCCACCAAAGATATATTGCGCAGATAATAAATTTAATGACAGCGCGATGAATTGATGACTACTTTAATTATTCTTAGAATTATAGCTTTCTGTCTAGTCTTGACACATAATGACTGATATAGCCGCCGGCGCCGGTATTCGAACCCTTGACCCCTGAATTCGTAGGCGAACGTGATACCGATTGTTATCACTTATAACAACACCATTCTGTCGAGCTATTTCCTACACAAGTTTCTCATTCTTTCTCTGTCGGCGTGAATAACAGATTTACTGAAAATGTATTTCTTTGAATATCCAGAAGGACAGACGGATTTCATCAGAACAGAGCGATAGAGATATCAACCCGAATCCACAAAAAGAAACTAGTCACCGAAATCGAAAACACATGTTATGTTTCTTGTTCCTTACGAGCATTGAAATAAAATTCACATATGTACCCTACATATAACATAAATAACAATTGAATGCAATCAAACTCCATAATCTCAACCACCCTTTCTCCATGTTTAGACATTCATTATGAATTATGACATATATGATTTAAGATTCTGGCGCCAAGTAAATTAATATATCATGTCGATTTCTTTAGCGTTTTCGTTGTTTGGCACATAATAACATTGATAAAATTTAGTCCTACTGTTAATGTTGAAGACTAATTACTAATTATGACACCAATTTAAATGACTTTTGTCCAGCGGTAAACCGAGGATTTCCCGTTAGGTCGACATGAAACCGAACCGTTTTATGGGCACTTAATCCGTTTCAAAGACCTGCAAGCTGTCTCTAGTTAACTGCGCGATAAAATGCAATAATTAACAGTAATAGCAGCGCCCTTCAGGTGATTTTTCACAAAATCACCCAATTATTATTATTATTATTGATTGTACGAGAAGTGGTTCAAAAGATTGTACCTACATTTATATGTGAATTTTGTAGAAAACAAACATGCGCGGTAAAGGCACTACATGAAAACAGTTTTTAAATGCCTGCGGCGCACCACAATGTCCCTAATGTGAAAATTTGTCATTTTTTCGAGGGTAATTTAGATGTCCTCTTGAGGTAATAATGTAAGTTTACAACTTGTTTTCAACACACAAAAGTCAAAATTGGACAATTTGGCAGCGTGTAGTGTTTAGTCTAGTTTTGATACAAAACCAAACCGATGAAAATCCGATCTTCTTGTTGTAGCAGAGACCAACCTAGTGTATAGTGAACCATCGCTTGAGATTCGCGACACTGGGGAAGGAGAGAAGTTTGCGTAGAAAATTCGGGATTCTGTCAACGCTGCCAACTTATGTTAATTGCATCATTGTTCCGTGAACATTGACTGGCGATATTGCTACTAGTATTATTATTCCCTCGGACCCGTGCTTCAGAGAATATTATTATAATGGAAGTCCGGTCAGTGGCGCGTACTGCCAGCAGCGCCCGGGCAACCATCCCGGAACGTGCCCGGGCAAAAGTGTAAAAAAAAACTGTATGTGCTTAGTAATGTTGTAATCATTTAAAAATCAATTGGAGGTGTTGCATTGCATTGTAAATTGTAGTAAATGAGAAGGTAAATGGAAGTGTAATGGGAATTTGCAAATGATCCTATTGTTTATCAGTAATCCGACTTTTTTTCTTTTCACATTTTGCCCGATATTTTAAACGATAAATATGAACAAAAAATATGGCCATTGGTTTTTTTTTCTTTACAAATGAATATTTAAATGCTCCATACAGTGGCGGCTCGTGACTTTTGAGTGAGCTAGAGTTGTAAGATTGAAAAATACGACTTTATTGATGTTGTTTTAGCTTAAAATGATTTTATTTTCAAAATATCAATTTTTGTATGGAGATTTAGGTGGTTGGTTGGGCAGTGCTAACTGAAACATCTTTACTCTAAAAAATGATTTTTGAAAAAAAAAAAAATCTTTTTTGGCATCAAAAACGTCGATAACGTCGTATTTTTCAATCATACCACTCTAGCTCACTCAAAAATCACGAGCCACCACTGGCTTCATAGATGATGGTATGATATTACACACCGAAATTTTTGTGCAAATTTATTGACGCCAGAGTTCACCGTTTTCCTCAATTCCCCCTACCCCATTTTTTTCTTCTGCAAAACAGTGCCCCCAATTTGCGGTCAGCGAAGTGTTAACATCAGGTAGAGTTAATTGTTTTAATGCTAAAATGAGGCATAAAGTACCCCCCCACATATATATTATGATATTGTATTAACTGTGTGTAACAAGCTTAATTCCCGAAATTTTCCAATAAAAATCGCAATAAAAAAAATGGATGCCTCGAAAACCTCCATTAGATGAACTTATGATTTAATACAAAATAGCAATATTATTTTATTTATTATATATATATTTTTTGTTAATCCTCCTGTGAAACTTTTTTTCTTTTCTAATATAAATAAGCACATGAATTTGTTTTAAATCACTTTTTACAAAAAAAAATCAAATTTTAATAAAATGATTAACCGGTTTCGGAAGTACCCTTCCTTCGTCGGGACTATATTAAAACTAACTTAATATATTTATTTATTCAACTTAAAATAGAACATTGTACATTGATTACATGCATTCTAATATGAACACAATATCTACATACAATTAAGAATTACAAATCAAACTTTAAAAAATACTACATTAAAAATTGCCCTTTACGTATTTCGTTACTACCTTCTTAAATTTAAAAACATTTTCTTCTTTTATATTGTTGGGTATTTCTCGGAAGATCTTCATGGCTCTATATAGTAATGAGTTTTGCTATTTTGTTTTCTTTTGAAAGGGAAGTCTTATTTCATTTCTTCTTCTTGGAAAGTGGTTATATCTGTGTTGATGTATAAAAAAATGACAGACATACATGAATATTTAGGTATTGGAGTGGAAGGCGACCAAATCGGTTTTTCGAGAGGAACCGAGCGGTTAGCTGGAAACATATCAATATGACTATAGAATAAATTGACTTGGTTATTCAATATACTAGAATCAATTCTAATTTCAAGTGCTTCTAAATTATCTATTTTTTTGCATTTGATATGATCATGATTTTTCTTTTCACTTTATGTGCTCTATGGTGTAGATTTATTTCCCTCTTTCTTATTTTTTAATATTTTATTATGTACAATGCCTATATGGACTACATAGCATTACACAACCTCTGCATGTAGCCCGGAATTTTTATTTTATTACTATTGTAAGCATGTGGGCACCCTTTGGAATACATCTGGATTAAGCTTCCCCCAAATATTGTTAACATCCAAAATTTATCAGAGTTCAAACGGGTGTTAAAAATTAAATTGTTAATAAAATTCTATCCAATATATAATGTAACTTTATGTACGTAGAAATAGAATTTCAGGCCTTTTTTTGATCCTCCATGGCTTATTTAGTTGCGATTTTCTCCTCTTTATTATTCAATGCCCTTAGTATCCAGTGAAAAACCATGTATATAATTTCATATAATATTCTCTTGCTCTGTTGGTTTTTGTATTAACTTTATATTTGATTATTTACACCCTTAGCTTCTAAATTGTTAGTGTAAAAGCTAAAATGTTCATCTAAGTGAGTCTACTACTCGTGAATATTTTAAATTGTTGTTTTAATTTGCATGCATGTAACATATATGTTATTATATTTTCATATTGCGGTAACTTGGTGATGTGACATTATAATTTATAAAATAAAACAATAACTTTGTTTTACATCACTTTTATTTATACTTTAGCCGACCGGGTTTCGCTACTACCGTAGTTTCTTCAGGGCAGTATACAATTAAACTATGAACTAAGATGCACATGTGTTATGGATTGATACAAACAGGCTAGTGAAGGGCCAAGGGTGGGAGATCAGCAGGTACCTGCTGATCGGGAAGGGAATGTACTTTGTTTATTGGGAATAATTTAAAGATTGGACTTTTATTTAAATTTATTTGATTATTTATGAGTCTACTATTAGTGTTTTTTGCTTTCCTTATTTCTAATGCTTCTAAGTTATCTAGTCGAATGCCGGTTACATTTTTATGCAGTAAACTAGTGCCTGTATTTTTATCGAATTTGTGGTCTGTTTCTAAGAGATGGTTAGCAAATTCGGAGAAACCATTATTATTTAGACATCTTAAGTGTTCTTTTACACGGATATTAACATTACGCGACGTTTTGCGTACATGGAACGCCGGGCAATCATTACATTGAAGTGAATAAATGCCTGAGTGGCCTAAACTGTCTTCTTTATCAGGTTAGGGTATCTTAGATTTTCTTGCTCTTTTGATATTTGTATTTTACATTTGATTATTTATACCCCTAGTTTATTCTAAATTACGCGGTAAATGAGTCTGCTACTCGTGAGTATTTTATGTTATAGTTTTAATTTGCATATATATACTATAATAACAGATATACCATTTAGTATATCTGTTATTTCCGTCCGAGGAAGACATGGCACGATCGGGTGGATCAAATACTTGAGTCGGGCCATGTCAGAAGTCGGAATAACAGAAGAGAATGTATGAGACGTTGTATGAAAATGAATGAAGCAAGAAGTGTATGCCAAGGTGGAGTTGTTTGGCGGTCTGTCCTCTCTGCCAAACCCCGGCGGGGAAACGACGTGGTGGTTAGTTAGTGTAAAGCGCACTTGAAGTGAACCTTCACAATACTGCGCTATAGAAATGTAACTCTTATTATTATTATTATCCTCCTTATTTGGGTACTCCTTTATCAACTTTGGCATTTCCCCTTGTTTTTATCATAATTCTCAAAATGAGGATTCTGTATTTCCTGATTAGGAAAGCTTCGCTTTCGAAACATGTTGATATGTATATATTAAAAAAAGTGGTGATTACAAAGTTATTTTTAATTCATTTCTTAGAATTAGTACTGATAGTGCGTATGTTATTAATAATTTTAATTGACTCAACAATGGACCGATTCACCAAGGATTCGATCGAAATAAATAATAATGTGCGAATTTCTGATAGCATTAAAACATCTCAATTTTCCTCTAAGAAACAATAATATCATTGATGTCGGACATTTCACTTAGAATAATAATTCTTGCTTTGAATTATTATTTCTCCCAGCACAAAGAACCGATATTATTTCCAGCGCCCCTTATCTCGCCAATTAAAACGGATACAAAGGATTTCTTGTTAATTATAGCGTTATACGAAATGTTCATCTTATTCTGTAAAAATGAATACAACTTCTTTATGATTCACTATCCACTGGGCAGTAGGCAGTAGGCAGTAGGCAGACTCTGCTCTGGCAGATCCGCATAAAGAAAGACGAAAGATGGGCAATGAATATTTTATTCGCCAGTGAATAAATTATTATCATTAGATGCTTGCCATAGAGTATTTATTGTAGATGGCGTAGCATAGATAATATGTGCATAATATTAATCTTGCCAACTACAATTTAATCAACAAACCATTTTACGTAGAATGCGCAGTTTTGTTGTGTTCGTTGCATTCATAATTTGATTAGTTACTAAATATAAATTCTGCACCTCATCCATATTAAATGGTAGATGCTCTCAGTATCGCCCTGGTGAAAGACTACCATTCAAAATCGAAGCGTTGCCTGGAATGGCTTTAGCAGTTTTTGGTAACCAGATCTGAATAGCCACGTATTTTTCAACCTTCTTCCTCATCTCCTCTTTCCCACTGCCTTCAGCCGTACAACATATCCCAATATTGGGAAAGCCATAGTCCCACTGGCTACGAATTGGGAGCAGTTATGACTTGTGCGGTATTCACATGAAATTTTCCTTATGGGAATCTACAAATTATTATTTTTTTTTTATTAAAAGAGAGAGAAACATTCCCTAGTTACAAATAAGCTGGCAATATTTGAAAATCTCCTACTACCATCACTCTAAGTGGATAATGTTGCTTGTGTCGTGATGGAAGAATTCAGGAGGAGCTCAGAATTGAACTAACGACGCCCGGGTGGACCCAGATACCAACTCAGCCTCAGCAATCTGATCTGTAAAATTAATCCCTATTAACTAAACTATTAATCAATAAAAATAAGGCATTAAGGCACCGGACATTTCGGTGAGTCTTTTTATAAGCCAAGAAAAAAATAATGTATCAAACCAAAAAAAATGTTTAAACTGTAAAATCTCTTACTTACGAACCCCTTTTCCGATATTGCAGTATTGTTCATTGTGATAAATTAAGTATTTTAGAATATGTCGGTAAAACATTTTAATAATTATACCTGACCCTTACAAAATAAAATTAAACACTCATTTCGGTGATGTTTTTTTGGCGTTTATCGAAACGTGCGGCCGGTGTTAAGCGGGAATTTCAATCTTTTCGCCACCTGCATAAGGAGTGCGTGATTTCGTTCGAATTTTAGGAAGTGGATCGCCTTAATAAATTGTTTTGTCATGCCGCCGAGAGCTTTGTTGTAACATGTTACCTAAGTTTCGTCGAGTCGTTTATAAATTTACCGATGTGATTTTTCACAAAAAACGACACCATATAAATGATTGAATTATTGTAACAGAATTTTTTTTTCATTACAAAAAAATAGCCGATATTATTTGATAACAATGTGGGTCCCATAAAAGATGGTAGATAGGTGTTCCTAAATAAAATATAGGTATTCGTATTCGGTCGGTGATTTAGGTTGCCTACCAATTTGTATGCGAAGCTAATTTCACAATGCAAACATGAATTCATTACTTAGTTGTTTTCGTGTGTCTTGTTGGGATAGATGTATGTTGGGCATTGTATTAATGTGTATAGCACGCAAGTACCGAGTACCATTGTCTCCCTTCAAGGAGCGAAAACCCGCAGGCGCCACTTGCATCAGTACTTTTACCGCAAATAAATGCATCTCATATCTCACGACTAAAAATAACATGGTGCACAGTACTAGATTACATGTATGTTTATTGCCCCAGAAGGAAATGCAAAAAAAAACACCCGACAAAATTTCGTAAAAGGAACTAATTAAATGTAATCTGCACATATTTTACGACTGTACGCTTCACTATTATAGCGTCCATGACTTCAAATTTATATATAAGGAATAAATAATATCTTGCAATGCAATTTATACCAAAGGATGAAGGATGTCAGTGGCCAAAAATTAATACAGACTAATATCTTATTACTAATATCGATTATTTTTATTTAACTAACTAACTTAGCAATCTTATCAATATTACTGAATAATATTATCTTTTTTTTAGTACTCAATATTAAAGGATTTTTTTTCTTCATAGGACCAACCAGTACCTATCAAACACATACATAATCTTTTTATACTTAATTATTATACTTTTTTCTAGATATATTATATTACCATACTATGTCAATACTAGCTTTTTCCCTTCTGTTTTTGTATAATTGCACTTAATACGAACTAAACTTGTTAATTTGACTGTCCTAAAACGGGATTTGTTCCCAGTTGGGCAGTTTTTTAAAAATGTTTTTGTTAAATAATGTGTATTTCAAATAAATACATATTATTATTATTAACTAATCATTACGCCGTTTCCTCGCAGGGGTAGGCAGGGAGGATGGACCGCCAAACAACTCAATCTTGGCATACACTTCTTTCTTTATTCACATTCATACATTCTATTGTATTATTCCGACTTCTGACATAGCCTGACTCAAGTATTTGATTCACTTGATCGTGCAATGTCTTCCTCGGACGTCCCCAGCTTATTCTTTCATTCACATTTGCGTCATATATTCTCCTTATACTCCTTTCTTCGTTTATTCGCTCTACATGCCCAAACCATCTAAGTGTCTCTTTCTTGCGAAATGAGATCGAAACAGATAATGTTCAACGTTCCAATCTGCTTCTCGAAGAGCTACACATATACGAGTATATATACATATATGGTATAGCAGAGTCGGCAACGAAAACCCAACGATAAATTCGCTATCAAGCTATGGTGCAAATTCTATATTTAAATATATAACACCAAAATCGGTCCCCCGAACCAAAACCACCTAGAGCACAAGGCCTGGACACTGCATAAAATCGGCCTCTTAACTTGTATGAGTTTTTTTTCAATTAATTTTTGTTTATCAAAACATTTTAAAACGTTTTACTTAATTTACTTAATCGCATAAGAGCTATTGTTTAATTATTATTTTTTTTATATATATTATCTTTGTACTCATCTACAATCCAAAAACTTGTTCCTCTTTTTTTCTTTCTATGTATCATATACTATATTGTGTATTATGCAATTTCATACATTTTTACATCATCCGAAATATAAAAACACTATGATTTTTTTTCACAATGTCATGCACTCATATTATAAGAGTATTATATTATGCACTTGTGTATTATGTATCATGTAGATCAGGCTATTACTATTTTTATATTTAAAAAAAATCTACAAATTAAAAACCTTTCCCTTTGTAACTTCTCTGTGGCATGCACTTATACATTATTATACCTTCATATATATTATAAATATGTTACACTTATATACCAACTATGCATCATGTTATTTTTTTTTAAAGTTCTGTACACATAATTATTTTAATATTAAAATATGTAAAAGCCCTTTGGGGCGTTAATGAATGAATAAAAAAAGAATATATATATATTTTTTTAAATATATTTAAAATGTTTTTTTTTAACTTCTCATACAAGTTAAGAGGCCGATTTGATTCAGTGTCCCGGCCTTGTGATGGTGGTTTTTGCCCGAACGGAGTAACTAACTCCTGCAGCATTTTTCCCATACCCATAATTTTAATAAAACATCCACAGCGAGAAACTTAAAAAAAACTTTAATAACATTAGAACAAGATTATTTTTATAATAATGGTATTCTGAATTTAATTTAGACTTATATGTTCTTATATGTTCTTTGAAGTATTATGTTTATTTTGTAAGTAAATCCCACAAATCCCATGGATCCCGCAGTAATAAGTGCGAGATCCCGCATGCGCAAATATAGTGCAGGATCCCGCGGGATTGCTATCCCCAGTTTCAAGGCTATGTTTTTAACGTGGTTTGTTTTTAATCTGAGTTTTTCTCGGTAAATATAGAAATAACCGAATTTCTTCTACCTTTCTTTAATATTTTTAATCCCAACTTATCAAAATATGAAGATTAAAGATGATTATTTAATTTTTTCGTTCCTTGCGGTCATTTAAAAAATATTTCAGGTAATGATATAACCCTAATGGAACAATGGATTATATGAAAATTATTAAGGCTTTCCCGTAACGGAAAAGATTCCCAACTCTTCTAATAACAAATTCAATGGGTGTTATTATATACAGCACATGAACACCTTTGAAAATATAAAATATTTCAGGTAATGATATAACCCTAATGGAACAATGGATTTTATGAAAATTATTGAGGCTTTCCCGTAACGGAAAAGATTCCCAACCCTTCTAATCACAAATTCAATGGGTGTTATTATATACAGCACATGAACACCTTTGAAAATATAAAATTTCAGATGTGTTAAATTTTTAGACAAAACGGTGATAAGGTTCGGAATATCGACCAGGGACCTATAAATAGGGAGGCCCACATCGGCACCGGAAATCCCCAGAACTGAGCGATTATTCCCTCTTCCTGCCTTTCCTCTGCTCCTATCCTTTTACTTTGGAGGCTTTGACATATTTTCCATCCATATCTCAAAGCTTGTCACTCACAAAAAATCTCATCAAATTTTCCCTCTGTGATAGAATATCATTTTTCATTTCTCCCGTAAAGCCGTAGTCTTTACAGCGGGCTCTGGCTTTCTTTATTCAATGCAAAATTAATATTTACTTTTTTAGGATCCTTTGACCTCCAAACCGTATAAGCTCGTATCATGGTTCCTACCTAGTAGAATATACGTACTTTTATGTTTGTTTACTTATTTATTCACATTTTGCTATAAATTTATTTCGTATTAAAATTGGTATTGAACGGATTTTTACAACTCATTATTTTGTAAGAAACTAGATGCCAGCTTTATTTATTGTATTTTCTCCTTAACTTATTCCGGACTATCCTTTCATACAATCCATTCGTTAAAACCAGCCTCGCAACAATAATAAAGTATCTCTGGTTTTATATATTACAGCTAAGAGAGCTCTTTTGAGATGTCACAAAAATACAAATAACTTGCAAAATAAACTGTCACTTTGCTTCAATAAAATGTACCGGTTTCATTTCCACAGGGAAAGCTTTAGACCCACCCCTGTTAGGATTCACTAAAAATAAAAGCAATGATAAACACACAAATAAAACTTGACATATTCCCTACCTATTACCTAACAATTTCTTTCCAATTTCTGGGACAAATGAGATGTTTCATTTTCCTTTTTCAGAAATTAATTTAAAAGGAGTGGTAAACACAAAGCTGGTCTTAACTTATCGGTCCTCGTACATTCAACATTTTACCAGAAGAAATTCAAACAACAAATAAATTGTATTGCTACGTAAAAGAAGTAAAATGATGGCCAAATGATCTAGGTGTTGTTTCATTACTTCTGTAAAATCTGTGTTATTTTATTCTGCTTATTTTAACTATAACTTCAACATTTACTAAATTATAAACAAAAATTCTGCTTACTTATACTATAATTCTAAAATTTCCATTAAATATTGAACTTTCTTGTTGTCACGATTCTTTAAATAATTAATATTCTAGTACTCTTCCACACACAAAGGCAGTGCCTATATGAGTTCCCATGTCTTATTATTTTAAACTCAACAATTCATGCAAAAAAATGTATATAATTTATTTATAACTGTGGAAAATAATAAATGAAAAAAAAAACTTTACATCATTTCAAATTTTTTCGCACCGGTATTAAATCTACACGTTATTTTTTCACGAATTATTTGAAGACAGTCTCAAATACCCAATGACCTCTCGAATAAGGTCTGTAGAACCACCGCGTCGTAGCTCACCCCATAAGGCCTTAAGCAATAACAACAAATCGTTATCGTTAAATCCAATTAATCAAAAACTTAAATATATATAAATATAATTGCCTGTGTACAATAAATAATAATGCATATCGAGTTTGTTACGTGAGAGAATAAAGCTTCCCTAGTTGGAGCGACTATATTAGTCCGTACGCGCACGCTAGGCGCATTCTGATTTCTTAAATAGCTTCCATTCCTTTTTAATACGTAATTTCCTGTTAGCAATTCCTGTCTGGGCGAGCAGTATTGTTCAATTGAGAGTTATGGGCAGGGGTACCGTATTGACTATCGGCCGGTCGCCATCGCCACCATCTACTGACGATTTGGTGACAGGTCTGAAGCCTGAACAGTGAGGCCTGACAGTCCACGACTCAAACCAACACGGTCAAGCTCATCCTTACTCCGCTCCTTACCCAGATACCATTAACTAGTTAATGTTACTATTATTATAGGTAAAGTTGTGCTGGAAAGTGTCGAGCAATTTGAATCGCATTACTTTCTGAGCGTGACTGTTAAATGATATTTATTTATTAAACGGTTACTTACTGCATTGATACTTGAGTTTCAACATTCTTACCTTTCTTATCTCTGACGGCCGTTCTTCCCAACTTGTCGAATGATCAATCCGACTCACCGATCAGCCAAGTGTTTTGTTAAGTTTTCGCTCTGTTTGCCTATTTCCAAGCATTTTTTAATCCTAAATTGTCTATGGAGGTGCCCGCCTACTATAAAATAGTGTCCACTCACTTTCATATACGATAAAATAGTAGCCGCCCACCTTTAAGACAATAAAGTGACATCAAAGTAAAAAATTTCAGTGCAAAATTAACATGGATGAGTTTTTATATTGTGTTTATTATGATTACATATCATTTGTTTTAAAAACTGAAACATAAACCAACATTTTATGCTCCACAAAGTGTGTGTTAAAAAATTGTAGAAAATCTAGTGTTAGCCTGACTTTTGATAATGCCGCAAAGCACATTGTTCGTTTCGTACATTTTACATCTGACGTTTCTCGGTGAGTGAAAAATAAGGCAAATAGTAGCTTATAATTAATAAAATAAGTATAAAATAGTATCTACTTATTTTATTATATATATATATATGTAGATATATATATATATAATAAAATAAGTAGATACTATTTTATACATATATATAATAAAATAAGTAGATACTATTTTATACTTATTTTATTAATTATAAGCTACTATTTGTCTTATTTTTCACTCACCGAGAAACGTCAAATGTAAAATGTACGAAACGAACGATCTGCTTTGCGGCATTATCAAAAGTCAGGCTAACACTACATTTTCTACAATTTTTTAACACACACTTTGTGGAGCATAAATATATATATACTATTCAGTTTTATTTAAAACATACAAAAACACGTTATGACATTAGAAAACGGAAATAAATCATTGTCATTCAATATTTGAATCGCATAAAAAAGATTGTAAACTAAAAATTACATTTGACTTTTCGGTGACCTTTGTTCACACTGTTGACAGTTTTTATAACCAGTCTTCTGTTGAGGGGAACTAAATCCACAAAAATCGATATCCTAAATTAATTGTGAATGTGATAGAGAATTTCGTTGAGATGAGCGAATTTGTGCATTTTAACAGTACTGAGGCAAAATTTCGACTCGGCAGTTGCTCAATAGGATTGGGAAGAACGGCCGTTAGTTCCATAGTTCATGATGAAAATCACATGAGATTTGAAAATAATTATTGCGTTTACCTGAAAAAACATACAGAATAAGCTTTCTGCTTTATAATTAAGACAGAAACATAAAAATAGTTCGAAAGTACTTTAGGAATCCAATATCATTTTAGGAAATAACGTATTTGCGGAATTGTGTATTGATAAATTTCTGTAAGTTGCGTATATTCATATATAATATAACTGAAGTCAAAGGCGCCTCACCAATATTTAACAGTAGTTTATTTATTTATGTAACGATTATAAAGGCTTATAATTAAATTTACGCAATAAAAATAAGAGAGATAATCTAATCTGGCCGATCAGCAGGAAACGAATGATTCTATTAGGAAAAACCGGCCACTATACAGGATATGTAGATGTCACTACTGTCGCCGTGCTTCAGGTGTTTGACGGCTGTTGAAATAATATTTTTTTAATGGCCAGTTCAGCAGGTAGCAAGCATACAGTACATTTGTATTTTTAAATCCTTTTCCACTTGATATGCGCCGATTCAGAATTCAGATGTTCAAAAGAATCACATCCAAGTTAAACATTTAGCCTTTTTCATTTTCCTTATGTTCCTATAAAACTATTTTATCTTTCATTTCGTAGACGAATGTCATTAGGTACCGTTCAAGTAAATTGCTTTAGAAAAACTAATTAAATTGTCTAACAATTATAAGGGGTCGCTCAGTTTCCATTGGTGAATGCGTACACAAAACCAAATTGTTAATGCATAATTATTAATCTTGGTATGAAGTTAAATATTGCGTAATGTGGAAAATGTTTCAGAAAATTGCGGAATTAGTTTCACCTTTTTTCATAGCGACTTTTCCATACCCCATACATCTGTTGCCACTTAAATTTGTATATTTTCCTTTCATCCGACACACGCTACCACACTGTAAGTAATTCAGTACAAAGTGTATAAATATACTAGTATAATGAGATATGAACATATGGAACGACCAGATACAAAACAGTCTCATTATTTTTACCTTCGTAATCATTAAAGGTTTTCCCTAGGTTTTAACAGCGACAGTAATGCCTTGTATTTAAATAATTATAATAAACTTCTTAGGTAGGTACCTACTTGTGTTTTCCATTTTTAAATTATTCTACCCACAAAAAAAAACTTCTTCTTTTGAATACGTAATCTGTGGCTAACAAGAGTAGTATGTCTTTGGGCTAACCTCAATACAGCATGGCGGGTTCAATGTTTTTCATACTAATTTTAAAATGTTATAGCAACCGTTTTACACATTGGATTTCATTAAAACTACTTTCTGAACCTTCCCGTCACTAATGAGAACAAACTGTGCTGTTTTCAGCGAAACCGGTCCAGTATTTTTTTGAGAAAATCGAGGACAGACAGACAGACAAACATTCATTTTTATATATGGAAATTTATTGCGGCCTGCGTCGGTAAACAATTAATTTCTCATAGTTAGGTACGCCATGCTGAAAAATAATATATCGGCGGGCGCGAACCGAAATAGAAGCCATACTCCATATCCCTCTAATGACGGAATATTGTATATCAAATGAAAGAACAAGAGATATTACACTGCGGGAACTTCCAGGATATCACAATAATAATATCAAATTCCCGGATTTTACTGAGAATACCCAGGGCTTTTGAAACATCCTGTGTAAACAATGCTTCCCAATGCATATTTTACAGAAATTTATTTCCTAACCTCCTCAAATGTAAGAACATATTTTTTCAATAATTTATGCTAATATAATTTAATCATGTTATTGTGTAGGTACAGTATGTACTTACAAATAGTAAGTATGTACTATATCACGCAAGTGGAATTGACCTAAACAATGTGCTCTTATGATTATGTGTATTGATGCATATGTATTCACTTCTGACTGCGATGCCCTTGCTAAACGTCACTGAGAAACAGCATTTTGTCTTGCTTTCGCCTGATGATTGTTTTTTATCGAGAATGAAGCAACAAGTGTGTCTATGGGCTGATCGAATTAGAATATTCGATTTTTTTTAACATTTTCTCTAAAGTTTTCCAGTGTTTATATAAAAAAATGTTTTTTTATTATTTGGAGTTGAATAACAAGTTTAAAATGTGCTGTACGTAAGCAATGCACCTGGCGAGTAACTCTTCTTGCCAACTCTTCTTGGCACATCTATATATTATTTGCTCTGTAGTATGAATGTTTTTCACGTTATCCTTTTTGCCTTATTCAGCAATTTTTTTCTCAGTTTAATGAATATGTAATTCCAAAGCTCCGTGGCTTATGATGGAAATTATTTACCATCAAATTTCATTACGCCAGAACTCACCGTTCGAGAGATTTCTAATTTAGAAAACATGTTTTATGTAGAAATTAATACGTTTTCCAGGGGCGGTTCTGCCTGCAATCAGTCCTAAATCAGACCCTTCCGGCCATCTGGTAGGCGCAATAGAAAATGCGAACAGATTGATAGTATACAAACTTAGCTGTTTGTAAACCAGCTTCTGTCTGGTTTTAAACAGATTCCTGCCTCTCCTGGGCCCGCATCACAAAACATAAACAATTGGCACGCACTAACACAGATGTTTCTTTGATCCCGCTAGAAACGTTGTGTAATTCCGCTGAAATAAAGGGCATGGCTTGGACACCTCATCGCTACTGAGGGCATACGAAATATGGATGGATGGAATTCGGGGCACGTATGAGCAAGTTGAAATGGTCTGAGCCACTGAATAGAGTAATACCTAGATGCATGATATATAAATCTATAACGATTTGAAAGAAAATTGTCGCCAATTCACATAAGACGTTTCGGCTCCCAGACACAGGCTAATGAAATTATTTTTCCAAGAAAAATTTTCAATACATGTTTTTTTTATGTTGTTTTTATTTTATATTTAATTAAAGAAAAAAGAAAATTACATTTTTACTTATTTAATTAGAATAGTAGTTATTCATTAATTATTCTGTTAATTTAATTTCAGAAAGATTTATTTTTTTAAACATACTTAGGCTTTTTTTTTCTTTTTTAATTGTCGTCTGGAAGACAATTATATAAATTGCCCCCCTCGTAGATAATGGATTGCTTTCCATATCGTGTATACATCGGACAGTTGGGATTACGATATCCCCACTGGGGGAATGTTGTGAGGCTGAAAGGACTGAGGAGTCGAAAAAGACGAGAAGATAAAGGTTAGGAAGTACCTGGCTATACAGATCTGATCACTAAGCACATCGAATGTCATTTCAAGCATCGTTTCGATTCTGAATGGTGGTCTTTCACTATGGCGATACTTACTATCTACCACTCTGTAACTATTTGAAAATGTTTGATCATTCTAAGCAGAAGTAAGGAAAAATCGATCTTACTTCGGTTACACGGATACTTCGGATACACGCCCAACACCTTTCTATCGGTTAACTCTTCAGTGGTCTGAGCATTGCTGAGCAATGAATGATCTGAGCCGCTTTGAGCCATCGAGCACCAGCGAGCAAGGTGTTATGTTTACAACGTGTAACATTACTATTTGCTGGATCACTGCACGTGGCCGGCGCGCACGTGCGTGCATTCCTCCGCTGCTCGGCGTGCTTGGCGCGCACCGGCGAACCGAAATCCATTCACACCGAGATTTGGGCAGGGGGAATCAGGTCAGGGGCCGTTTTTGGCGAATTCTCGATTACCTTTTTAAAGGGAACGGTAGACGCATGAGCGAGCGGAATATTAATAACGTGAACTTTTTTTATTATATCTGTGTGTGAAACATTGAAACACGATTCGGAAACATGTAAAAATGCATGTGCAATATGCATAACATAACGTAACCTTTAGTTCAATCAAAACTCGAGAATACCGTATTTATTCAATTACGAGACGCACGTTTTTTTAAAACTATTTTTTGTGTATCTGAATCGGGGTTCAAAGGATATATATCACTGATATTGTATATCACGATATATATATCGTGATATTTATTACCGATATATCTATTATTCCAATGATATTTTAGAATTAAGAAGCAAGAAGAAGAAGCCGGGGATGCCCGAGAAAGACATGGAACGATCGAGTGAATCAAATACTTGAGTCGGGCCATGTCAGAAGTCAGAATAACGGAAGAGAATGTATGAGATGATAATAATAATAATACTTGGATGATTTGTATAGCGCCGTTTTTCTGAAAAATCACCTCAAGGGCGCTGTACAAATACTACTTACTAGGGTTTATCTTATTATGTACATATACAGAAAACATACTCACCTGGTAGGGCAGTAGGGCTCCAGATTAAAACGTTAAATTACAATGTTTTGGGCTGAGATGATGTGACTTTGCACGCCAGGACACATATATTAGAAAACACTGCACATTGCAAAATATTGAAGTTACTGTTTAAATCCTATTTGTCATTGATATTATATACATTAGAAGGTTATTGGCAAAAGAAGAGTAGGTACTTATTTGATACATGATTTTATTTGAGGTTTTTGATAATAATTATTTACATTTACAAATATTTAAATTATTTGTTTATTAGGTAACTGAACCATTCATGGATATGACTGTCCGAAGAGATGAGTTTTGAGTTTTGCTCTGAATTCTGTCGAGTCTTTAATCAATCTTAGATCGTATGGCAGTTTATTGCAGGCTTTAGGTTAATTGGAATTTTCTGGGATGCAGAGTTCCGATAGGTAAGCCAGGGCCATCCCATTAATTGATTTAAATACCATCCAGCAAAGCTTGCACTGGATTCTTTCAGGACATTTGAGCCAGTGAAGATTTTTTAAATGTTCTGAAATGTGGGAGTATTTAGATACGCCTGTAATTAGTCTTGCCGCAGCTTTAAAAACGGATTGTAATTTGTTAATTTGATAGTTGGGGAGACTTGCATATATTCCATTGCAATAATCTAGACGTGAAACAACGTACGAATTAACCAGCAATTTAGTCGCCTTTGTTGGCAGGTTTCTCCGCACTGCTTTAATTTGCCTTAATTGGAAGAACCCTGTGCTTGCAGTTCTGTTCACTTGGCTTTTATGGGACAAATCAGCGTCCAGAGTGACTCCAAGTAATTTGATAGATGTCTTTGGAGTAATGTCATTCCAGAAATAGTTATTGGGGACATGTAAATGTTATGCAGGCTTGTGGCGGTCCAGAGAAACTCAGTCTTTGACGGATTTGACGTATGAATGTGAATGAACAAAGAAGTGTATGCCAAGATCGACTTGTTTCGCGGTCCATCCTCTATGCCTACCCCTGCGGGGAAACGGCGTCTTGGTTAGTTAGTTAGTCAAATTGATCTCCTGAGATTTTTTTTAATTATTACGTTGCGTTAACTATCATTGCCTTTCGAAAGTAATTAAGGCCCAGTCATGTTTTTTTTAATATAGTTTAATTCCGGATCCTATAGGTGTATATATACACCAAACGAACCTTATAATTAAAAAAAAATAGCTCTATAAACATCATTAAAAATAACATACAATAAAAGACTATGACTGTCCTGAAACGGGAAAAATCTTCTTAGTTTGACAGTTAAATACTGTCAGACATAAGAAAAAATCCTTAGGTCATATTGTAAAATCTGTCTTAAAGAATTATTAAAAGTTAATATTTTTTATTTAAAATCAAAAAAAACGATTTATGACTTTCCTAAAAAGGTTATGTTTTTTCGGTCCTCGATAGTTTCGTCCTGCGCCCGCCTAGGCCGGGATAATTTTAGCCCCCGGATCCAGATGTTGGGAGCAGCCCCCCTCGTTCAAAGTCGCCCCTCTCCCTCTTCCCCTACCTCCTCGACCGGAAATGCGGAGACGCGAGAAGAGGTGGGCACTGTGGGTAGATGGGATATGGAAAGGTGGGCCGCCGGCCGTGCCGCGGAACGATCACCCGAAATACGCGGAAAATAATATTATGTTTCCTCGTGGAATTTAATTTTAGACGAGATTTGTCATTTTCGCAGATGTTGGCCTATGTAGTATGTGTACTGCTTACTCTCACGCGTCTACTCATACGGGGAAATGATTTTATCTGCGAAAAAGCAACTCTATTCTTTCATCCGTAATATCATCTGCTTTGAAAACTTTTTCAGAGTAGATCTATGTATGTATTATAATTGTTAACAAAACATATACCTACACTAATTATATATATCCACATGACGGACATGTCCAAAATAAAGTTATAGCTATTCATCTTTTTCTATTATATAAAGAAGAATGTCCCGGCCGAGCGATGTTTGTTTGTTTCGTATGCAAATGTTCAGTTTTATTCCGAGCTTGATGAAATTTTGCACACTTTACTTTCGAATACTTAAAACCCTTACTTCTGGAGTCCCCCAGGGTTCAGTGCTGGGACCCCTACTTTTTATTTTGTTCATCAACGACGTTACCAAAATAATAGAATCATTCGGACTTCTTTCCCATTGCTATGCTGACGATCAGCAAATCTACTTCTATTGTGCACCGAATGAGAAAGACAAATTAAAGGAGATTACTGTCAAATGCATTGCCGCCATTACAAAATGGATGTCTTCGAACAAATTAAGATTAAATCCCTCCAAAACAGAATTTCTTTGGACAGTAACAAAAAAGCGCCAATCAATGTTAGATAAATCTCCTCTCACTACTTTGGGCTGTAACATCATCCCTAAAACAGGCGTTAAACTTCTAGGTGTGCATCTAGATGCAGATCTATCACTCAAATCCCAGATTAACAAGACAGTAAGCGCAGGTTTCTTTCACCTGCGCCAAATCAAATCAATACGGAGAAATATTTCAGCTAATGGCACAAAGATGCTGGTAAATTCTTACGTTGTTTCTCGACTTGATTACTGCAACGGCATATACGCAAGTCTCCCCAAAATATATACTGACAGACTTCAGTCAGTTTTCAATGCTGCAGCAAGGCTGATAACCGGCGTTTCCAAATACTCCCACATATCTCAACATCTGCGGAACCTTCATTGGCTTAAGTGTCCTGATAGGATCCAGTTTAAACTATGCTGGATGGTCTTTAAGGCGATACACGACATGGCACCACCCTACTTGTCGGAACTATGCACTCTAAACGATGTCAACACTAGGCAATCATCTCTCCGATCAGCGTCTTCAACGGCCATAGGAAGACTCTCAGTACCTAAACGCAATCCCAATACCAATTTCGGAGACCGAGCTTTTGCGGTGGCAGGCCCAACAGCCTGGAACAAACTCCCTTCACATTTTCGAAAAATCGACAGCTCTACTGAATTCAGAGCAAAACTCTGACTCATCTTTTTAAATTATCGTTTCCAGAATAACGACCCCATTGGTCTAATGGTGTTTTCGAGTACTCAGTCCAAGAGAATTACTTATATTCCTATTTACCTTCTACCGCCCAGACTACCTTCTTTAATTTCAATAAAAATTATTACACTTTTGTGTGCTTTACCACTGACAGCACGAGCAATAATCATACAGGTATTTATATTATTATAAATAGGTATGTTAGTTGTAAGACTCTAGTTTTAAGCCATAGTTGTACGTCATTTTGCAGTATTGTATACAAAATATGCACTTGGTCATAGATATGTATTAGTTTTAAATATGCACTAGGTTTATATATGTCTTAGGTTTTTATTCTAGTTATGCCTACTTAAGTTTAAATTGTCACTAGCTATAACTTTTAGTTGGTAAGTGACTACCTATAAGCCATAGATGTAAGTCACTAATTATAAGTCTCAGTAGTTAGTCCCTAGCCATAAGTCTTACTTATAAACCATTAGTAATAAAGTTTAGCTGTAAGGTATTGGTTTTATATGTTATTTAATTAATTGTAAAGCGCCCTTGGGGTGATTTTCCCACGAAAACGGCGCTATAGAAGTAATCCAATTATTATTATTATTTCGCAGAGTATTTACCACTAACATACTTTCTGAACACCGTTTGGTTAAAATAAAACATATGCACTTGGACCATTGTATTTTTAAAACTTACTTTGATTTTCCTATGAGCCATCTTTGTGTTGCCACTTAAAATCTTTTAAACGATACGAGAAAAAATAATATGATGCTTATTGGTTATTTTTTTGGATAATTTATCTGCAGGAGAGTTGTGGGAAAATCTTAATTTTAAGAACTCCTTTCTCGATAAACTTATCTTTTCAAATTATATTTAAATAAAAGAGGTCTTGAGCCTTACCCATTTGTGTTTTCAATTTTGAAAATATTCTACCCAAACAAACCTTCTTCTTTTGAAATTTAATCTGTGGCTAACCAGAGTGGTATATCTAAATGGCGGGTCCAATGATTTTAATACTAATTTTAAAACGTTATAACAACAGTTTTACATATTAGATTTCATTCAAACTGCTCTCTAAACCTTCCCGGCACTAATAAGAACAAACTGTCCTATTTTCAGCGAAACCGGTCCAGTAATTTTCGAGAAAATCGAGGACAGATATACAGATAGAAAAAAAAAACATTTTTATACCCCCTTTTTTTCTTTCTCTGTATCATGCACCATATTATGAAATATGCAATTTCATACATTTTTACGTCATCAGAAATATAAAAACACGTAAATTTTTTTTTCACAATGTCATGCACTCATATTATATTATATTACGCACTTGTATATTATGTATCATGTAGATCAGGCTATTACCACTTTTATTTAAATAAAAGTATTATCTACAAATTAAAATCCTTTCCCTTTGTAACTTCTCTGTGTCATGCAATTATACATTATTATATTTACATATATATCATAAATATGTTACACTTATATACCTACTATGTGTCATGTTCTTTTTTCGTTAACTTAAAACCTTTTTTTTTCTTTCTGTACACAACATCACGTAAAATGTTAAAATATGTAAAAGCCCATCGGAGCGTTAAAAATTAAAAAATAAATAAAATTAAAAAATATGTTTAGAGATTTGATTTCATATTGACAATAATTAAAGTCATGAGATTTCTTGCACAGCGATGTTGAAAGAATAATTTGTTTTTAATTTTTTGAAATGCGAGAGTAAACAAGTAACCAGGGTAGTTCCAGTAGGTAGGTACTAATATCACGAGACCACCCAAGAAATACATAAACGGTTTAATCAACTGTTTCATTATATTTCACATTAAATTAGATGGCGCATTATCGATTAATTATATTTTCTTCACACTGTATATCATGAAAGCAGTGGCTTAGCGAAAAACTCACGATACCCGGGCAAGTTTGTACGGAAATCGGACCCCCTAACACAACATAGTTAAAAAAAATTATATCGAAATAATTTAGATCCGTATTTTGGGTTCCATTCGATCATTAAAATTATCGAATGGTACACTGACGTCAGAATGAATAGGTAAGCCCTAGCGTACAATTTCGACGGCTGGGTGCAAAGGTCACGTGACACCCATTTTGGAACTATCCTAGTTCGCTGTCGTCCACGTTTGTTTCGCGTGATTTTGAATGCGGTAAACAAATTATAAAACATTTATAAAAGGGTCAAATTAAATACTCTAACAAAACATTCAACTTTTGTAAACATGCCGAACCTTTTTACTTGTATACGGTACGCCTACCTCTACCCTCGTCCCCCTTACATGGGTACAAACTCACAGATTTGGGAGTCTACTTTTGCAAGGATATTTTTTATGCATATGAAGCAAAATATTTTTCAATTGATAAACTAAAGTTCTTAAAAACTTAAGACAAGATTTTTGTGCATAGCGCAAAGGGTAACAATTATTATTTTTATAAACAATAATTATTAATCTAAAACACTCATCCAAATTGAAAAAAACCTTCCGAGCAAAGATAAATGTCGCCGGCAGGACTCGAACCCGCACCCTTCTAATGTCCGGTTAGATGCTCTACCGTTGAGCTACGTATGATGAGTGTTTTAGATTAATAATTATTGTTTATAAAAATAATAAAATATTTTTCTCTCAGAAAACAAATAGCCGTGGAGTCTTTTGGGGAGATATTTCTCCCAGCCCGAAATTGACTCATAAAAGTCATGTTATCTCATTTTGTACTATGGTAATGTACGAGTATATGATTTAAACTGTGTTAGAAAGAGAATAAGCACGCTTTCTATTGCCATTTAAAAGTTTACCATGCACATTTAAGAAAAAATATCATTTATTATCAAGACTCGAAGGGTTAAATAAAAATATATTCTTATATTATTATTAATAATAATTGGATGATTTGTATAGCGCCGTTTTTGTGAAGAATCACCTCAATCTGCCGACAATCGAGGGCTTTGACTTTCATTGTATGCTCACGACTCACGATATATAATTTTTTTTGTGCATTAAGGGTCAGCTCTACTTTGCAGGTTGCTAACTCAAACAATACCATAAATAATTTCCCTGTAAAATCTATATGGGTAGTTAGGTAAATGCACAAGGTTTCAAAAGACAAACATCCTCAAACTGTAATCCTTAAATTCTATGATATACGTCCAAAAATTTCTGAAAATAGGTGGATATTGAAAACCAGTGAAATCAATTTTGAACGTTTTACTTAAAATTATAGTACGTATTTCATAATATAGAATTTAAAAGATTACAGTTGAAGATTTATTGTCTTTTGAAAACTTATACATTTTCCTAATTACCAGTATAGAATTGACAGATAAATGATTGGTAGCATTTTTCAGTTAGCATCCTGCAAAGTGCGTTTTTTTCGGTGCTGACCATTAAAATGCCCGGCAGTTGCGCATGCTGCCAAGGCGATCGCTACGCCACTGTAGAAAATACACATTACATGCATCATCGTATAAGATGGAATTTGTACTTGCAACTTTTAAAGTGGCAGCCATTAGAGCCATTGGAGTGATTCGATTATTGATTATTGGTTCGAGCGGGAAGCCAACGAGAATCCAATTAGGCGGCAGAGATTTTATTGTGGGTGAAGCGAAGCGTCACTAGTTATTACGGCAGTTATTAAATTAATAATAATTTAAATCAATTTAGAGCGGTTTCTTGCAGTGGTTCTACGATTAATCACAAGTTCATACCTAACAATTTTGTTGTCAAAATATTACTTAGAATCTTCGAAATGGTGCACGAATTTTACTTTGAGTTAGCAGGTTGCGGGTTCGATTCCCGCCGCACTATAAAAATACGAGTAAGTATAATGGCCGATTACCAGAATTAAAAAAAATTTATAAATTTAAATAAAAAAAGTTCTTAAGTAGGTACCTACTTGTGCTTTCAGTTTTGAAAATATTCTACCCAAACAAACTTTTGAACATGTAATCTGTGGCTAACCAGAGTAGTATATCTATGGGATAACCTAAATAAAACATGGCGGGTTCAATGATTTTCATACTCTTTTTAAAACGTTACAGCAACCTTACCTTTTTATAAACGTGTTACCCACACGTTTATAAAAAAGGTTTTTTTTTTAGTTATGAACATTACAGCCACAGGTTATTTATAAATTGCTTATTAATATTGTACCCAGTGGCGGTTCGTGACTTTAGAGTGTACTAGAATGCTAAAATTGAAGAAAAAAAACGATGTTATTGATTTTTCGAAGAAGAATTCTTCTGGGAGGTTTATACTTTGTGATGTCATAATATATTTTAATTAAAACAAAATAACTTTGTGTACATAACTCTTTATTGACATACAATCTAACATGTTTCGTGAACGATGTTCACTTCTTCAGGTATCAATGTACACTAAAGTTAAAAATATTTATTGATGTTGTTGTATGCGAAAATGTTTTTTTAATTTTTTTTTTGTATGAAGTTTTTCAGGATTCTTCAGTTTAGCCCTTTTTTTCGGCTAGAACAACCTAAAAAAGATTTTTTTTCAACTTGAGCAATCTAGCACATTCTAAAGTTGTCGGTCACGAGTCGCTACTGAACTACACACAAAATGGCTTTTATATTTGGGGAAACATACACTTGTACACACATTTTGACATATTGAGTTATTACTTGTTTGCATTAACCTGTGAAACTTCCGCTACAGAGATTTCGTTAAGGAGCATTGATAAATAATAAATAAATAAAGTAGCCATAGTAGTTTTTCAAGTTCGGGTAAGAATTTTGCATGGAATATTTGACAATGGCCATTCTATTATCATTTTCCATTGATTGTTATGGCCAACTGAATAGATGAGCGTACTAACAAGTTCTTTACCAACTTCACTGAAAAAATGCATTTTTATCAGAAATTTCTGTCATTTTTTTTTCTATAATTTGCCTCTTATAGTTCATTTTTCTTAGGGGAGGCACAGCTTTTCAGCCTTTACCAGTAAAAATGTTAATTTTAAAAAATTGTACCTACCCCAAGAAAAACGAACTATAAATAAAATTTCTGATCAAAATGTACTTTTTACATAAATTTGTGAATATTTTTTGTCACAATCGTTCTACTCGCTTGCACTAAATACCGTGAAATAGTAGACCGCGGTGCTGGTAATTTTTGCGTAATTATAAAATGTTCGTTGTGAAATTAAGGACATAATGTTGTCCCCCCACTAAAGGTTTTACCCTTTTCATAAATTGGCAGTTTTTTTTATTTTCCAATATTACACGGTGGCGCCATCTGTAGAGGAAAAAAAATAACAAATCTTTGACTGAAAAAAGTGTTACCCTATACTTTAAATATATTGATTTAAGTGTTGAAAAATAGTGATAGTTCGAATAGAAAAATCCGTCAAAAAACCATACAACCTACCTTTGTTCATAGAGCAATGCACGCCGCTGAAGGGTACCTACACAATAATTAAAAATGGTTCATCGGTTTATCTGTGTGATTTTGTTTTTTACTCACAAAGTCAAGAAAAAACATCATAATTAAATAACTTGTTTTATTATAAAAAAAAACCATTGATAATAGAGGAATTTCATAACAATCTAAGCAAAAGTTCATTTACCTTTGTGGAGATAAATGCAATTTTATCTGAGAGTCGCGTCGCGTCTATTATGTTTACTAATTTATTATAAGCAGATAATATACTATTATTACATTGCGTTATGTAAAAAAGGACATAGATGCCTCTTGGCTTTTTATTGTCAATTCATAGATGGATAAAAGGCTTATTAGTAGGAAGTTGTAAATATAAAATGTATTTATTATTCTTATCGAGATGTCACATGCTCTATGTTATAGTCCTGCCAGCGAGAAACTGGTATGACTCACCATTCGAAATGTTATATTTTGTTATTAAATTTAATAGATGGTCTTTTATAAGCCATTTTTTATTAAAATTAACAGCATGGCAGTATATGAAAAAAAAGTGATGTAAAAATTTGTCGTGCACGGGGAAATTAGAGTTTTTTTTTGAAGAAAGACAAATGTTATGTGGTTACGAATAACCTGACAATATTTGAAAACCTCCTACTACCATCACAGTAAGCGGAATATGTTGCTTGTGTCATGATGAAGGACTTAGCTGACGAATGGAACTCACGACGCTCGGGTGAAGCCCAAACGCGATGCCAGTCACTGATCAGTCAAACAGAAGATACTCTCCGAAAAAACCGCGGTGAGAGAACACTTACAAATCAAAACATTGTCTTGTATAGTTACCAGATCTGAATAGCTAGGTATTTATCTCTTCCTCTTCCCCATCTCCTACCACTTCCCATTTCCTCTAACTTCTCAACATTCCCCAAAATGAGGATTCCATAGTTCCACCAGCTAGATTCAGTCGGTGAGTTCTACTTTCACATCCTGCATGGCATTTACCCTCAGTTGTCAGCTCGGGACAACTGTCGCATTTCTGGACTTATAACACAAAAGTACCTATGTAGGTATAAAACTGCTATAAAACTCATTTAGCAAACAAGACGGAGATTACAGAAAAAAAAAAAAACAGTTATCTGTTTAAAATAAAGCTGGCACAATAGACATTGTATTAAAAAAAAACATAGGTGCAGCAAACCAACACAATGTAATCCGTTTTCCAGAAGGGAGTAAACCTGAAAGTAGTTTCAAATGTAATAATTGTAAAGCCATTCCGTCAGCAATAAAACAAATTTCTCAATCATAAATGTGGACTATTAAAAAGAGCAAATGGAGCTCATTCTTGACATAAATACTATATCGACGGTTCCAACGAACAATGTCGGATGTGTAAATTGGTAACTTTGCATAAGAGCTGTGTAGTAGTTGCAGTAATATGTTTTTTCAATGAAATAAATAGGGGTTTATGCGAAATATCAAAAACAACACTATGTATCTTTATCTCAAAAACAATAATAATGTTGACGTGAAACTCTAAACACACGGAACCGAAACTTTAAACGGCTCTAATAAGAAGTAACCATTTGCAAATTCGACATTGTTCGTTAGGACCTTAGATGTATACTATAGATTTAATTTAAATTGAACCAGTCTGAAGATGCCCGTTATAAGGTGAAACCGGTCCAGTCTGAAATAAACAGTGGAAAAAAGTTACAAAGGTTTTTTTAATAAAAAAAAACATAATACCTATCTAGGCATGAGAAAGAAAATATTGAAAAAGCAAAAAATTTGAGATGATTCACACCGGAGCTACAGTTTGCAGAATCATACTATTATGTATTCATATGGGGGCCTCCTGACACTCGTCAATCTGAGCGACGGAATCGGGGAATTATTTATATTACAAGACAACCCAGCAAAATAGGAATGATAAAGTCCGTATGTCTATTTACAAATATGTCGACGTAAAAAAAAAAAAAAACAGATTTGCATTTGAATGAGTTTATATACCGTGCAATTTGATACTTGGCCAAATTGCTTATTTCTCACGGATGAGGGGAAAATGATTTCAGAAAAAGATATTTTTAATTTATTTATAATACACCGCCGTAATTATAAATCAGCTATGTTATTTTGATAACCATAAAAACATGCATTTATTACATCTATTTTTTGTTCGGGCTTGATAGACGTGTTTTATGCCGCTTACTGCTTTATTGTGGGGTGTTGTTCATTAAAAAGTTGTGTCCATTTTAAAAATGGGTCGTGATTCCAATTACAGGGAACAATGGCACAGAAATTCAAATGGAGAAACCGACCAGACAAATAGGTCAGTGTGTAAAATCAATTCAAAATAATCTGACAAAGCCATCTCGGTACCTTACATAGAACCTGAACAATGCAGTGAAAGTAATAAGTCAATAAGTGATTCATCTTCTTTGCTCCGTATACAGTGTGATGGGGCAAGAGTGTTGAGAGCACGCTTTTCTATATTTATGTCCTCACATGTATATATTATATGCTTATGAATGTCCATATTCCTCCTGTCTGCTTATAAATGTATGCACACAATGCCTGAAAAGATGAAAGGTTCTAAGGTAACAAAGGGCTTATTTGTGGTATCTCTGCATGACAAAATACAAAGGTACTCCCTTCCCTGCCCCTTAAGGCGCCACCCTATCGAACAGATATAAATATATATTTTATTGATTGTCATCTATAAATATATTATAGTCACCCCACCTCTCTTGCCAGAATTGCCAGGAATAAATTGTGTAGGGACTTACTTATACCTAATTATACTTTAATGAGTATCAACTGACGAGTTATGAAATTGTAAAAGCCGTTTGTCTAAAAACTCCATTCAACCTGTCACCTTATACTATAACAATTATTATGCGTATGTAAATAAAAATACGAATCCCCAACAAGAATGCCGGGTTTACATTAACTTCTGGTGCACCGAGGTTCGCGATGGGCAATGTTAAAACATACTTTCTTGTCATATATGTATAAGTAGCTATTCTGGGGAAACTACTTATGATAGATATATACATCTTTTAATAAATATCTAAACACATTATCTGGAAAGATATTACAATTTACAAAAATTTTGCAAAAAACAAGTAAGTTATTACGAAAATAGACTCAGCCGGTGCACAATGAGGCGGATGCAAAATTTTACCCTCGTCACACTTCAGAAATATTAGACCATGGGAGCTCGGCATTTTAAAGCTTAAATAAAGTTTTGATTGCGGCAATAATACAATAAAGATTTTATTAAATAACATTGATTTCAAGAAAATTGTACAACATCAGCATATTTTGTCAACATATTATAAGACAGTTACATATAGGTACCTACAAACCTACATACAATTAATTACAACGAAAATAGTAAATCACAAACATGACGTGCAGCTACAAAGTGCTTTGACAGTGCTATGCAATACAATATGATTACAATATTAACAAATTCTTTCATCTCCAGATCCAAGATGTATCTCCAGTTGTCTCTTCCAGCGCAACCTTTCCACAGGTATCTTTATAATAGCACTATGACTAACTGATGAATGTGCATTGTTGCAGATATGGAGAGCATCGTGGTGGTATGGTGCCGCGAGTCTCCCGAGGCGGGACTGTGGGCCGACTACTTCACTTCCTGCTTCAACAAGATCATAGCCCAGAGGGCGCGCCAGCACTACAAGTAAGGACCGGCAAACCTAGCGGGAATTATTTGCATATCTCGATACAAACTTGATAAACTCGTTAACGATTCGTAAGAGATGTACTTTTTTCCATTTCAATGGCCATATTCTTCTCATTCAGGGAGATTTTTAGGTTACCTAAAATAATAATGTATGATGAATGATACCAAATAAAGCCCAGATAGTGTGTTGTTGTAAAAAAACTTCTCTTCCAAACTATGAGCATCGATAAATGGTTGCTTGATATAGCGTTAATGTCAATACTAAATCTATTGTTCAAATAACACTAGCTTTTTGATCAAAACCCATCCCACATTTCCCTGATTTATGTCCATTTACTCAGAAAAGCATGTCATAATTTTTCCTACAGTTTTCCAGAACTTCTTGTTTATAGTATACATAAAATATCTATTTCTTCAAATTCCACCCCCTATGGGAAAATCTGAAGTAAAGGAAAGCATTTCTTTCCTATTTAAAAATAATGAACTCCATGACACATCGAAAGGTATCCAACTTACCTACATAAAATCAAAATTTCATTAAAAGATTACACTGTAATACATGGTCAAAAACAATAATCATAAAATAAATTAACCACTAACCTGGTAATTTCTTCAAACATTGTAGGGTGTTCGCCGTCCACATAGAGGACATGTCTGAAACGGCCGAGGAGAATCCCAAGGTGAAGCAGGTGGCCAACGCCAAGCTGCAGCTGCTGATCATGTGCCCAAGGCTGCTGTCCCACGTCGAGGAGTTACCGGATAACCTTCTGGAGGTCCTGAACGTTTTCCAGGTGGAGAAGGTGCTGACGATGCTGCTCGGGGTCAATGATGATATGGTATCAGACATTCACAGAAAAGGTAATTAAATACATATTGTTCAGTTATAATATTGTTAGACACGGTTCATTTTTGAAGAAGTTTTATGGACAAAGACCATTTTCACACATTCACAAACGTAAACTGTACTTGATTCTGCTGTTGTTTATTCTGTTCTTTTTGGCGCTCTCGCAGCAGCCGGCAGCTTTTTATAAGCGCTCCAGTTTATCTGGGAAATATTGCTTAGTTCTTAATTTTTCCGGTGTTAAAGTAGCGTAAAATAACCGTATAGGTTACATTTATAAAAATCATATAATTTTAGTGTGGCCGTTTCGGGCTTAAATCAAGTTTATAATAAAAATCAAATAAAACCCAAATATTTTAAGTTCAAAGGCATGTCTGAACGATGTGCTTATTGCTTTTTGCGGTTAAAAGGGGATTTACAATGATTTTTGAATATGGTATACGAGCTAGACAACTCAAACTCAAACTTAATGGTGAATGTGCTATTTTGGAGCCTTTAATAAGCTGCAAAGATATCGCTGTATAACCTTGAACACTGTACCACAACTGCAATCCGCAAAATTAGATTTCGTGGCTACCGAGAAAGGCGCAATAGGAAATAAAAACATTTGACGAGAAGATCTTCTTCTTCTGCTGTCACAGCGACCTGAGTTCTGACCTCCAGTTCACGGAGCAGATCCGGTGCATCATGCGGCCCACGGACGTGCCCGAGAAGGCTGCTCCGCGGCCTGCTGTGGTCCGACCCCGACAAGGATACCACCGGCTGGATACCAAAACCAACACCGAGCGTCCCGTCATGCAGCCCAGGAAGATTGGAAGAAAGGATCAGTACCCCCGGCCCCCGTCCTCACCCGCCGCCCAACTTCACATAACTCCTATCATTCGTATTAGCGTCTTGCAATATATCGTAAGGAATAAATACAGATAGCTTCTATTTTTTTTCAATTAAACATGTATGAAAACTTAGACCAAGCCGTATTTAGTTTTGATAATTTAACTGCATCCTTTATATGGTCTATAAATAATGTATAATGATAGTGTCCAAAAAAAATGTCATAGATTTAATATAGGAATAATGTAAGAATAGGAAGTAAGATTTGTAAAGCGCCCTTGAGGTGATTTTTCACAAAAACGGCGCTATAAAAATCATCCGAATATTATTATTCTTTTAAAATAAATAACTTTTTACATGTGGTATTTCATGCTCAACTTTCAGGTGGCGATTCGTGATAATTTCCAATAAATTTTTTCAGAGTTAACACAAATCGATTATTGAGCTAATTTTAATCGGTTTATTTTCCTAGCATTCCCTTCCTACGAAGAATGGCAAAGGATGATAGTTAAGGAGCAGGACAACACATTTGTGGACAATTTCCTCACCAAGGCTGTTGATATCATGAGTAAGAAATATCGTCCTGCAGTCGACAAAGCTTCATTCTCCATTATTCCAAAGAAAATAAAACCCGTAAGTATTCAATATTTATATGAACTTACATATCTTTTAAAAATGAATTCACTAATCGTGAATTATAATGAGCAATTACTCAATGATATTTTGGTTTTGGCTTATTTTCATACAATTGTTGTCGGTTATAAGGACGCTTCACTGATTTACTTTACAAATAATTTTTTAATTTCCTTAAATCCCATTAGGGATGGATTAATATTTTTATCACACTACCTGTGTAAGATTGTCAACTATGTGAAACATTCCTTACAATCGGGTACTATGCAAAAAGTACTGTAAAATCTGAGAAAGTTATTTGATTTCTTCCCTTTTTACATCTTTTATTTTACTTTATATAAGTAACTCATCGTCAATTTTATTTTAAAAACCAATTTACTAGTACCTTCATCCCTACATAGGGTGAGTTTATGACAATGATGCATAACCTTTTTAGTAGAGGGGCCACTTTACTTATTTATCAATACAATTGTTATTTTTTTAGTGGGGGGGGGTTTGAGAGCGAAATTCACGATTCCACATTTCTGAGGATTTTTTGATTTTCACGTGGAAACCGATTCTTCGAATTTTGTTCCATTTGGGACATGAAGTATGTCAATAAAAAAAAAAATCTCGCCAGGGTTTTCAAGAATTACCACAAACATTTTGATTTTTCTATATAGTCAAGTGGGCCATATGAAATTAATATGCGGGCTGCACAATTTGGGCCGCCCGTTGTGCATCACTGGTTTGTGACAAGTAAAATTTTACAACTGAAACTAATTACAATAGAGTAAGCAGTTATTTATACAATACAATTGTTATTTTTTTGGAAGCCTCCGACCAGGTCATCAGATTTATTATGCGTTGAGTTTTGATGGGGAAATTGAGAAACATGGAAGATCTTTAAAAGAAGATTATAAATTTCATCGATTAAAGTGTATGAATATGTTTATTTAATGGGTAGGTAGATATAATTTTTAAAAAGTACCCTTTTCTGTATAACGAGTGACGGCTATAAGGAGCAGATTCAGTCGGTCCCCTGGTGCTCGTTATAACCAAGTTTGACTGTATATAGAAGAAGAATGTGCTAGGAAGGTTAAAGAATTTTTTCTATTGGTACTAATGTTTGTAATTTTTAATTTTATTTCAGGGTCAAAATAGAGTGATTGCACTCCTGAACGAGCCGATTTCTATCGAAGATGTGATAACTGTTCAAGTTGACAAAAAGGGAGAAATACTTCAAATACATTCCTTCAAGAAAAGGAATCCGTATACACTCCAATTTGATGTACCAGGTTGGTTTAAACATACTTGTTAGTATAATATAATATAGTGTACATTTGTATTGATAGTGTTGGATGAAAGCATAAATACGTAGGTACTATTTTTGTTATAATTTTTGGTGTGTTTGTTTTTAAAGATTGCTGCCTGGAAGTTTCTATGCTAGTCTGGATCAAGATAGAAAAGAACGGAGTGTCATGTGGAAGTCGTCAAATCAAGTGTGAAAGCAGACTTAGAGAATTGGATCAGATCTTACGCGGAAGTGACAACCCGTTGGAATTTATGTGCCAGGTATGTTTTAACTTCAGATTATAGAAATTTATAAATAAATCAACAAAAAAGATGGCTGATTTCATTTTATAACATATTATGTATAATTTCACAAAGCATTTGGTGTCATTTTACTGTGATGTTAACTAACATTTGAATGATTTTCAGACTCTTGGATTCAAAACAACGGACAAAGACCAACTGGACAGTTGGATGCTGACAGCCTTCCAAAGAAACATTCCCCCACACTTTAACCTGCTCTCCACTCCTCTTCAGGGCAACTTGAAAGTCAACACCAACAGTAAGTTCATTCAAATCTTTATAATTTAATATGTTTCATTTTCAAAGGTTCCATTTCGAGCTGGAATTTATATTCTTTGATCCAAATGACATATTAAACTTATTATGAATTGTACTTTTTCCGATATCGATATTTGGTAGTACTTTTGTCACTATGTCATCACTTTACTACAAATTGCGTTCTTTCTTTCCAAGGTGTGGACGAATATCCCACCTTGCTCCACTTTGCGGCCAGGTTTGGTCTGGAGCGCCTGTGTTGGCAGCTGCTGGAGTGTCCCGGAGGGGAGGCCGCCTGCGCAGCGAGGAACTTGCGCCACCTCACTCCCGCAGACCTTGCGCACCACCACGGTTTCCCGCAGCTGGCCACCGTACTCAGGGGGTACATGGTAAGATACAGAACAATTCACTTACTGTTACACTATCCTACCATTTCCATATTGCCTACAAATTTCATCCACGTGGTATTCATTGCTTGCAGATATAATATTATTTGGCAACAGAGCAAATCTTCCTTTCCGTGTTTTCCAACTTTAATACATTCATAGTTAAATATTCATCTGCATTCTTTGTCCTTTCAGCAAATGAACGAATTTTCCAACATGTACTACTACTTGAAAAACATGAGCGAAGACGGACCCGATGGAGTCAAAGCTCCAGAAAACGTACCAAAGATATTGAACACGGACCACACACAGGAGTCATGGGCTAAATTCAGCGCATCCAAATCCACCATCACCCCCATCAACACGCCCGATACTAACCGCTCTGACCCCTTCAGCGAGGAGTGCCTGCAGAACCTCGAGGCCAAATCGTCCAACCATAAGTTTATAAAAGCCCCAGAAAGTCCACGTGTCCCAACATCTCCGAAACTCTTGACCGGTGAATGGCTCTATGAGAACGACATGTGTCAAATGAGTTCCTCCTTCATATCCCAAAAGAGCATTCAGAAAGCCATTGAACACGACTATTTGATTCAGCCTTCAAACATCAAAGTGGAAATTGTTGAAACACCTCCACAAAACAGACCAAAGCTGATAGAACTCAACATGAATAAGAGGAACAATTCGCAACACAGCATCAACATCAATTCTCCTGTGACAGAGAAACCATCGCCATTCCAATTACCGCCAGAGTTCTTCGAAAGCAAATGCTACAACAATATTCCACAAACCAAAAACAAACATAGCGCATCCGTATCAGTCTCGTCCAAAAGCTCTCACGATCACGCTACAACGCCAACCGGACAAGATGAACTAGCCGAGATTATCAACGACTTCAAAAATAATGTGTTCAGCATATCGGAGGTGGAGAAATTGGTTCTGGATTGGCGCAACAGGAATGAGACTCAACAATCCCTCAAGGAGAAGCAGGAACAACTCAACAAAATGAGAGAGGAATATGACAAGCTTCAGCGCCGTATTAAGGACGACATGAAACGACCAACGCCTTTTGACCGTGTCCGAAAAATATTCTCAAAGGGAAAATCAAAGAGTGAGTATTTCGGATACCCATTTCAGTGTTTTATTATTGTACTTCGTAATTAAAACAAAATTATGTGAATACCGCATAAGAGTCCCAACTGCTCCCAATCATCTAGAGCCAGTGGGACTATGGCATCCCCAATTGGGGTATGTCATGAGGCTGAGGGTAATGGGAAGAGGAAGGAGGTACCTGAGGGGGAAATACCTGGCTATTCAAATCTAGTCACCAAACATAGCTAAAGTCATTTCAAGCAACATTTCGTTTCTGAAAGGTAGTCTTTCACCAAGGCGATACTGAGAGTATCATCCACTTTCCCTCAATAATGTATTCAACACATTGAGCTCTGAAGATTCATATATTATATTATAGGACTTGAAAATAAATTTGCTGGCAGAAGGTTAATGAATCTGCTCCATTGATTTAATTCTGTTAATTATTCAATTTCAGATGGCAAGGCAGGAATGACAGATACCAAATTGAATGGTCAGAGGCCAAACAGCGGACTCAGCATCCACAGTGTGTCCAGTAAGTAGTCTTACCTAATTTAAGTCTTTAATCACGTATTTTGTTATGTTCAATGGATGTGGAACTAAACATTGGTTCCTTCAATAGATGTACAATTATTTTGTGAAATATACATCTATTATTAAATCTATACTTGTCATTAATTTTTAATATACTGTGTATCCTGATGAGGGAAGCTTCACTTCTAAAAGATTTTGATATTTATATATTAAACAGTGCAGTGTTGTAAACAAAGTACTTCTTATTAATTGTATTAAACATTGGTTCATCAACTTTCAGGTTCATCATCAGGAAGACTTAGCACGGCTAGTGGAGGGAGCCTAGGTGACAGCGGAACGCAATCTGATAATGAAGATGCTAAGGTATTAAAAATATTATTATTTTATTCCAAATTTTATGCATGAATTAGTAAAACTTAAAATTGATATCCCTACCAGTATTCCCAGCCTTCTAAGTCTCAACTCCCCCCCAAATTAACAATTTATTAGCAAAATACATTTATAAAAATGGCATTAAAATTTAAGTCATTGGGGATTAAAAGCACATAAATTTACACTGTTTAACTTATTTAACTTAAGTGCTTCAATTTTATTTGCCCAAATATCATATCTTGTTTAAAAGTAATTAATTTTAAGAACAATTTGTACTATCAAAATCTAACTGATGGCCAAGATCGCCCTTAATGGGTGAAAGCCATAAAATAAAAATAAAATAAAAAAGGTATTAAAATTATACATTTTACAACAATACAGTTGTGTAATACACAGTTCTTTTGGTTAGTCATGATTTGTTTGCCTCTCCTTCTTTTCTTCAAAGACACAAATTAAATCATTGCTACAGAAAATCATTACGCTATTACTATAGCTTCCAACTAATCTCTAACCTCATTATTTCTGTCAGTTTTCCCGCCATTATTCCACCTGTCAAAATCAACTTCTTTGCTTTTTCAAAAATAGAACTGATTCAAATGTGAAGGAAAATATCACTATAAAAAGAGAAAGGTAGGTAGTCGCCTCCTAAAATATTTTTTTTTTAATTTGAGTGAACTTATAAAAAGTGGAGGAAGCCTAGGTGACAGCGGAACGCAATCTGATAATGAAGATGCTAAGGTATTAAAAATATTATTATTTTATTCCAAATTTTATGCATGAATTAGTAAAACTTAAAATTGATATCCCTACCAGTATTCCCAGCCTTCTAAGTCTCAACTCCCCCCAAATTAACAATTTATTAGCAAAATACATTTATAAAAATGGCATTAAAATTTAAGTCATTGGGGATTAAAAGCACATAAATTTACACTGTTTAACTTATTTAACTTAAGTGCTTCAATTTTATTTGCCCAAATATCATATCTTGTTTAAAAGTAATTAATTTTAAGAACAATTTGTACTATCAAAATCTAACTGATGGCCAAGATCGCCCTTAATGGGTGAAAGCCATAAAATAAAAATAAAATAAAAAAGGTATTAAAATTATACATTTTACAACAATACAGTTGTGTAATACACAGTTCTTTTGGTTAGTCACGATTTGTTTGCCTCTCCTTCTTTTCTTCAAAGACACAAATTAAATCATTGCTACAGAAAATCATTACGCTATTACTATAGCTTCCAACTAATCTCTAACCTCATTATTTCTGTCAGTTTTCCCGCCATTATTCCACCTGTCAAAATCAACTCCTTTGCTTTTTCAAAAATAGAACTGATTCAAATGTGAAGGAAAATATCACTACAAAAAGAGAAAGGTAGGTAGTCGCCTCCTAAAATATTTTTTTTTTAATTTGAGTGAACTTATAAAAATCTTTCTATTCCAGATGTTTATGGAGATGCATGCAATCCCGAAGTCCCCCTCCAAGCTGGGCTCCGACCGCTTCGTCCTGGAGGACTACCTCATCCCCCCTCCGCCGCGCCCCTTCTCCAACCCGCCCCCCAACCCCTCCCACCCCATCCAGCACCACAACCCCCGCAAGAACGACCCCCTGCCCAACATCCCCGTCTGCCACTCCAAGCAGGAGTACATCCTCAAGTCCCCCTACCCTATGGATACCATTAGCGAGAGAGATGTGCCCTTGCAGATCCAGGAGAGCAGCTTGGACCAGGCTCAGTGCTCCCAAGACATTCCCCCCCTTCGGTACCTGTCCAATGATGTGTCGGAACACCAATACATGAACATGTCTCCCGCGTGAACCACCTAGTCTTAATATTTTGTAAATATTTTAATATTTCAGACTACATTTTCAACTTTTCATTGTTTTGACTCTTTGAGACAAATACTCAGTATGAACTCAAAACAAACGGGATTATAATTCGTATATTGATTTTTTTTTCTTATAAATTGACTGCCTCTAGATATTGAAGAGTTGAGAATATTTATGATGATCGGGTGAGCCCGTCCAAAGACAATGTCAGAAACAAAGGTTTAAATATCAATTTTATCAGTCATTTATTAAATTGAAACATAACACCAATCAAATTTGGGTACAAAGGAAGCGTTAACACAAACTGGGCTTTAATTACCCTGCACGATGTATTAAAATGAACGAGATTTTTTACAATAATTTCTCCTGATTCTTTGTAAATAAATAATGCCTATTTTTCATGTATCTAAAGAATTTTAAGTTTCTCTTGTTATCATTATTAGAGATAAAAATTAGTATAGATAATATTTTAGTAGAACCAAATGAGATTTTTATAAAACTGTATTTTCTTTGATCTATTTTTTGTAAATAATGTTGATCTCCAAGTTGTATATCTTTATATATAAAAATGAATGTTTGTCTGTTTGTCTGTCCTCGATTTTACTGAAAATTACTCGACCGGTTTCGCTGAAAATAGCAGTTTGTTCTTATTAGTGCCGGGAAGGTTTAGAATGAAATCCAATATGTAAAACTAATGCTATAATGTTTAAAATTAGTATGAAAAACATTGAACCAGCAATGTTGTATTAAGGTTAGCCCATAGATATACCAGTCTAGTTATTCACTGATTACATATTCAAAAGAAGAAAGTTTGTTTGGGTAGAATATTTCCAAAATGGAAAACGCAAGTAGGTACCTACTTAAGAACCTTTATTTAGATATATTTTGAAAAAATAAATGTTTGGAATGAAATAAATTTTTCAAATTGTTTCCTTGTTTAGAGATAGTAATAGTCGTCACAAGGCATTAATTTCGCTGTCAAATCAATTATGGCACCCAAGCGAAAAGCAAGAATTCACATCTTCATAACTTTACTCTAGAAAAGAAAAAATAACCCCCTCAAGGCCGGGTACACATTAGCTAGTTTCCAATAAATAAGTTATCTATGGAGACCTGATATTTTCACTTTCACAATAAAATTAATTTCATCATTTAACCGCTAACTAAGAAAAACAATAGCTTTTATTAAAAAAATTAATTGAAAATATCAGGTCTCTATTGGTCTGTAGTTGTTATGTGTGACTGTACGAGTATAGTGTATTTCAGTGACTGAATATTATATTTTTGTATGAAGTAGGCGCAAATACATTATGAACTACATACAGTCTGACATTTAATAGTAGACAAAAATTGAGGGCACTGCGATTGTTTAAAAGGTTTTAAATGACAACACCAAGATGGCTCATAGGAAGATTAATGTAAATAAAGCATAATGGTCCAAGTGCATATTTTTTAGTTCAAACTGTGTTTAGAAATTAGTGGTACTCTCCGAAAGGCGATGATTCTACATCATATTCTAAGAAAGTTTTATTTTTAAACTTAAATTAATTATGATGTTGTCTTGTTACTTTTAAACGAACTGTCAAACGCGATATGTGATAACATCTGAACGTAAAGAAAACATTTCAAAGATTTTAGCGAGTAGCTTGGTGTTGCCATAGTAATGACGTTTTGCAGTTCCAAAATAATAAATATTTACAATTAAATGCCAAGCTATAAGTTACTTTTTAAAAAACTGTTATGAATAAATGTACAATTAAATTGGAATACTTCTTATAATAATAACAATTGGATAATTTTTACAGCACCGTTTTTGTGAAAAATCACCTCAAAGGCGCTGTAAAGTAAAGATTACCTATAAATAGTTTAAATTCCATAAGGGACTGAGATTAGATGTAGTTAATATTGAAGATCTTACGACGTCAAAAATAATGTCAGTGCGTAAAAAATATATATTTGTACGAAGAAACTATTTTATATTATTATTGTAGGTAATCTAGTAATTTCCAGAACCATACCATAGTATAATTTATAAAATCGTACACAATAAAACCTCTGATTAATTTTATTGTTTAATTTGCTAGCTTATGATGTGTAAATTTAATTTCTTTAAGTTAAATTAGTATGTATTGAGATTTACTCCTTACTGGGAAAAATGAAGGGTGAAATATGTGCCATATATTTTTAAATAAAATTAAATTTCCCGAATGATATGTTTTAATTTGGGGAACATTATTAATTTAGATAGTGAAGATAATATTATTAATTAATTTTTTGTATTTCTTGGGCATTAACTATGTAACAATTTCTAGACATTTTGTTTGAAGGGTTTTATCCACTATGTACTTTTGTTACTTAATTTTATTACTGTGCTACCGTGCTTGCTTAGCGTTCTTAAAACTAGTGAATGACACGGATTTGTCGAAACCGGAAGCACAGTAATAAAATTAACCGCCTTACCCATACGAGCGTACGTGATACACGCAACAAGCCGTATCCCGTACGTTCAGGTACAAAAAAAGCTATACCCAAAACCCACAAAACATTCGAATACATCAAGTTTGTTCCTGCATCATCTCGTTTAGTATTTCGAGGATAGTCGAAGCCAATGGATGTGTTCGGGTATTTTCGTCTCTCCCATACAAGTTACGTCACTAGTCACACGTATTGTTATTGTGAAATCTAATGAAAAAAAAAACCGATGTTTTTTACCTACTTTTTGAATAATAACCCAAAGGACGGACGGTTAAGTAACAAATGTACATAGTAGATACAACTCTTCAAATAAAATCATTAATTAAATTTACATATTTATATAACATGTTAGGCAAATAAATAGAATGTATTTGTAAAAGTAGTAATTAAATTAACATTGAGAATACAACGAAAAGTGACAGAGTCAAAAAAATCCCCGCCCATCGGCAAACTAAGATTGTTCATACTTTGCATAGATACAAACACACAACTTAACAGGTCAGGAGATTTTATAAAGTATGTGAAACAAACAAAAAAATCCCCGCTCATCGGCAAACTAAGATTGTTCATACTTTGCATAGATACAAACACACAACTTAACAGGTCAGGAGATTTTATAAAGTATGTGAAACAAACAAAAAAATCCCCGCCCATCGGCAAACTAAGATTGTCCATACTTTGCATAGATACAAACACACAACTTAACAGGTCAGGAGATTTTATAAAGTATGTGAAACAAACAAAAAAATCCTAACTTGCGAAACTATGAATGCATCCATGCAAAAATCCTCAATCTCAATCTCTCAACAAACAAGGATTTTGACTTTTTGTTGTATGCTCATGAATCCTACATAAAATAATTTTAATTCTTTCACATTACAGCAGCAGACGTAGAAGTATTTTTCATAGTTTGAACATAAATTTTCCGGAAAAATTGACTTTAAAAAGTCATTAATTTAATATGTACTCAAATTTTCAAAAATAAGAAAATGAAAATGCTTTTAAGGTTTAACGAAATGTGATACGCACTCACAGATAGCGCTAATTTAAACATTTAGCACTTACTGCTTTTAAATATTGAGATGAATTGTTTGTTGGCGGGTGTACATACAGAATATGAAATAGAATAAATTGTTATTGTAAGTTTAAAGCTCAAATGCTACAAGAAACTTATAAAAATACTGTATATGTTAGTTTTACAATAATATATTGTTTATTTTAAATCTACAATAACAATGTATTCCATTTCACATTCCATGTATATACCCCTACAAAAAAAAAAAAATTGTTTTTTTCTAAAATATTCAAATTAGCGCCATCCGTGTGTAGCGCGTATTACCTTACGTTTAGCCTTAAGTGTGCTTCTGTATAAAGTAAGATATAAAAAATAAGATTGAACAATAAATAGGAAATTGTTATTCACATAGAGCACTTTGATATTTAAATAAACAACAATTACATTATATTACGAATTGTGTATAATATGTCATAATAAAAATAAAATGCAATAGGTATTGCCAGAGCACTAATAACCTGCAAGAACTAGAACTGCCGCACTTCGTAATGATGAACGAGTTTGTAAATATAATTTAGATGGATGAGTCACATCTATTCAACCGCATGTCAAATAATTTATTTGTAGGAAAAAATTATCAAATAAGTTTGTCACGGTGTAATAATTTTGTCATAACCAAAAAATATTATTTAATTCACTTTTATAAGCCGGTTGTTTAATTTTCCCAACCATTCCTTCCTCCTTATATTGTTTTAATAATAATAATAATACTTGGACGATTTATATAGCGCCGTTTTTGTGAAAAATCACCTCAAGGGCGCTGTAATAGTAAGATTTCACTACTTACTATTACAGCGCCCTTGAGGTGATTTTTCACAAAAACGGCGCTATATAAATTATTTATTTATTATTATTGTTTTATTTATTATTACAATACTTGTACTATAATTGCTTAGCTACGCTAGCCGGTTAGTGATTACCTAAAGTCAAATGCGCCCACAGCCTGCAATATTGTAAATAACTAAATGTGTAAAAAATTAATAAATTTATATCTATTAAAAACTTCTTGCACTGGTCATTTTATAAATATTCTCCAGTCCTAAAAATTATAAATAAATACCAACTCTTCTTGCGCCACCAATCTTCTAATAAATGGCAACATCAATAGAAAAGGATGATAAAATAGAAACTGTAAAAAACATAAATTTTCTAAATTTCCTAAAAAAACTGTGTTCATCTGAAGCGACCTGCCAGGTAAGTATGTTTTTCTGTATCTGTTTGTGCATAATTAAATAAAGAATAGGAAGTAATATTTGTACAGCGCCCTTGAGGTGATTTTTCACAAAAACGGCGCTATACAAACCATCCAAATATTATTATTATTATTGTTATTATGAATACATTCTAATAAATGTGCGACTAAAATCTTCTTTTCATTATTAAGTGTCATCCGATTCTGTTAATTGCAGTGATTCATTCCGCCATTCCAATATCATAGTAAATCTTTTATTTTTATGTGATGCCACACAAGAGTCCCAACTGTAAGGAGGCAGTGAGACTATGGCATCCCCAAGTAGCGTAAGTTGTGAGGCTGCAAGAGATGGGGAAGAAGGAAGGTGGGGAAGTATCTGGTCACCAAACATAGCTAAAGCCATTTCAAGCAATATTTCGATTCTGAATGACGGTCTACTCTGGAATGTGGCGCAAATATACTATGTATTATTTTAAATGAATAAATTGTCAAATAACACAATTTAATCAAATAAAATTAACCTGCGCATACCGGAATTTTAAACAGCGACCTCCGGATTCGTAGCCACTCAACCACAGACACCGTTATCAATGTAAAGGGCCTTTATACCGAGGGCAAAGACATTACACGTCTACCAGCACTGCACAGAACAGTACAGTACAGGCACAGCGAGTATTCACATTACACCATGCAGCACAGCACAAACGCGAGTACAACTGTCAACTGAGTTAGCATCCCCCAAAACAAGTTTGAAGATTTTATAATCCTATTCCCATATTTATAACCTAAGTCCCCTGACCAATTTTAACAATTTATTGTTATCCATCTTCTCGGTTTTAGCAATATCTGCGCGTCTAACGACGCCAACTGACGGAGATGGCGGTGCTAACGGTATGTGTTCATACTAACTGCGCAGGCGGAGACGTCACAAGCAGCCACCAGCACGTCAAAATATTCTAGCTGACATTCTCGGCCGGAGCTGGTCCGTGCGTGTGCAGATGCGATACGCTGTAATATGAATATTTTCATAGATAATGTAGGCAACTTATGTTGTTGTGTCTGTACTGTGCGGTGCTGGTAGGTGTGAATAGACCTTTAACGTTTTAAATACTGCAAGGTATCGGTATGGAAAATGCCGGCAGGCCACCGATTTTAGAAAGATCACTGTAAAATCGATAATATCTGCAAACTGTAATATGACAATGTTTCTTCATAATCCTAATAAATGTCTCTACATGTTCCATATTTTAGATTATTCAAAATACTGACAAAAAAGACGTAAAGAACAGCGTGTTTACACGCTAATTTTTAATGGCCGGCCTGGCGTACACAGTGACAGAGAGCATGATATAGCCTTTTGTAATCACCTAAAATAATTGACCGAATTCACCGAAATATTTAGATTTAAAATGTGCATTTTAAATAATAGGAATTCCCAGATTAGACCGGCCATAAAATAAATTTAGTACAAAGGCTAGCCGAGCCTATTGTTAGAAAAATCGTAACTAAAATAATATAATCTTAACTGCTATTTTGGGAAAGCCCGCAATTCCGTTAGAATTTTATGGGACGTCAATAAAAGATAATCCCCTCAAGGGAATTGAGCCGCTGATGGAACGACCGCTGAACAATACAGGTAGACAGGTAGACAGAAGGACAGTGGGCTCTAGGAGAGAGTCGAGTGAAAGCTTCCACCGAGGAAGGACAGTCGCGTGCAGTCTTCCACCAAGGAAGCACGAGTCGTTGTAAGAGTCCGCCCAGGACGGAGAGTCGGTTGCAGTAGTCCGCCCAGGACAGACAGCCAAGTGAAACCTTCCGCCCAGGAAGGTTCCAATTCTCGCCCCTTGGAGAGGCCGCCCAGGTCCTCTGACGACGAGAGAATTCTACGCTTCCATCCCAGAAGGAAGCAGCTGATCTTCGCCCTTCGGAGATCAACATCGGAGACCGCCCAGGCCTCTGATTATCGCCGCGTTGCACCTACTCCCGATCCGGAGGTACACGAATACGTAGTGCGAACGCGAGGACTCTACATACAACGCAGCCACTATACTCTGGACATCCATCACCAAAAAGGGAAGTGCCTGACTCTAATCATAATTCCTCCCACAACATAAGCCAGTGAACCGCTAATTTCAAGTACAAAGACTTTAACAGTAGAATTAAGAAATTACCTAAGTCAGTGAACCTCTAATTTTAAGTACAAAGACTTTAACAGTAGAATTAAGTAATTGCGTATCTAGTTTTATTAAATTTATTATGTCTAATTAAGTTTTACTCTAGATTTAAGACTAATCCCACGTATATAAAAATAAATTACTTGTAACTACCTAAGATCGCTTTTCTATTCCTCCCTTTTTGCGTTATTCCTAGAATAATACCAACTGCCCGAGCACCCGTCATATCAAGCACGTAAACGTGCTTGCTGCACGTAACCGGAAAAATAATAAATAAACAGTCTTTTATAATTTCTTCAAAAGATTGGTATTCACTTTGTGGCATCATTATTAATAAATTAATTAAAATTCATTTTGTATTCACCACTTTATATTAATATACACATGTTTCGAAAGTGATGGTGAGGAATATATAGAATACGAAAAAATAGTAATGTCAAGTATGGACAAATGATAAACATAGAACACAATATTGAAAGAATAGACAAATTACAAATTAATCAATTTTAGTTTATGTTTATAATTTGCCTATTCTTAAGCGGTAATTAGACGACACCTATTTTCATCCAGATTGCCCGTGATTTGTCTTTTTCTATGGAAAATTCCATAGAAAAAGACAATTCACGTCCAATCTGTATGAAAATAGGTATCGTCTAATTACCGCATTACATTATTGTGTTCTATGTTTATCATTTGTCTATGCTTACATTATTGCGTTCTATGTTTAGCATTTACCTATACTTGACATTACTATTTTTTAGTATTCTATATATTCGAGTAGATATGTGTATATTAATAAAGTGGTGAATACAAAATAATTTTTAGTTAATTTATAAACACTATTTTAGTTGTTTATTCTTGTTAGGTTTGCAGGACTGCTAAAGTTCTTTCCAGGGTACTCCAACAAAAATATTGATGCATTATAAATATGTATTTATTTATAAATAGATTTTTGGTTCATACATAATTCATCTTAGATACCTATAAAAATTATTGCATAAATATTACAATGGATATTGACGTAAAAATTATTCTTATTGACTTCAAACAGGCACTAAATATGTATTTTTTTGTATTGTGTTGGACCAAACGTCAGGTTGCAAAGTTACAACGTAAAATACTTCAAAATTGTTTAAATCTCAACATAATAATTACGTACCTAGTATGAGTAATGGGAATTGTTTAAAGAATCCAATAATTGAAACCTTTTCGACTACATATTGGCATTACACATATGTTCCTCAACCTTTTATAAAAGAAAATTATTGCCTGATTTCGTAATATTTAAAATACTTTTTTATATACCTAAAATTATGACAATAAATGATTGTTAAACTAGTAAGCTTATAAACAATTAAGGTATCTACGCTATTAATGAGCCTATTCATCTGAAAGCAGTACGTATCTACCGACTTAACGGGGAGAGGGACGTCGGAGTTATTATTTATTAATTCAAAATAATGTTATTTTGCCATACGATAAACATGGTGTTTCTAAAGAGAAAAATATATTTTTTTTTTTCATTTGCATGGCCTTAGCATTTATAAAAAAAATCAGAAATATTACACATTTCTGACCGTTCTACGCATTTTTTACAAAAACATTTAAAAAGGTGAATATCCTTAAAAAATGCTGTGGAGGATTTTATTTAACATGTCGATAAGACAAATTTAAAAAAAAAAAGAGAATAGTGTGTAGTTTAATTCTTTCATAAACACTACGTAACTTTATGTGTTTTTTTTTTTTTTTAATGGGGATTACAAATTTTAGGTTAAGTTTATTTACAAAAACGTAACGAGAAAGGATTAAAAATATTTTTCTCCACTTATAATATTTCTGATTAGATTTTGATAAATGCTAAGCCTATGTAAATTTATAAAATATTTAATAAATATTTTTCTATTTAAAAACAATATGTTTATCGTATTGCGTAATAATACTATCAATATTTCGAAATAATAAATAATTCCTCTCCGACATCCCTCTCCCCCTTAACTTTGCAGTTGGGCGGCGCATCACCACTGTGAAAATTTTGTATGCAAAAAAATCTATGGATTTAAAAATAGCCATTCGTTCGTTAGTTCCTTTTTTGGCCACCTGCAAAGTTAAGTCTGTCAAGCTATACATAGTGGTGAGGATGCAGAAAGAAACTATGTGATAGGGTAAGTACCTACACTAAGTTAAAATTAAATGCCATTTTGTCAGTAAAAACAGTCATCGAATGGCAACTTCGGCACACAGTTGTGTTTTATGATATTTGGTTAAATGATGTATACGTTGGTAGATTCGTTGTAGCCTCCCCTGCTTTGTCGAATAATGATCCACGTAACAAACAAGGAAGTTCTCAGTGGTAGGACTCAATATGTATTTATGAGATTATGGGGGAATTTCACGACTTCTGAAAAAACTGTCAATTGGTTTTACTCATCGAGTAGCATGTGTTAATCTGTTTCACCACTGCTGAGTAACGCTGTTTTTACCACCATGTTAATCCTATGATTTAAAGTCACTTGATGAGTAGTTACTCAACAGTTTACTCAGAGGTGGTGAAATACCCCCTATGACCATGGAATGTGGTCAGTCAAAGTTATCATCTAATTAATATCAAAAGAAGAAAAGCTTTCTTCATTTGAAATACTTTTTTCAAGAGCTGTTGACACGGCAAGAATTATATTTAAAATCCCTCAAATAAATACATCAAAATATATGGTAATACAAAATCATTAAAATCCTATACATGCATAGTTCTGTAAATAAGATTAAAAAGATATTATGTAATAACTTTAACCCGTTGTACGTGGACGTTACATCAGTTGGGTTGCGAAGTTTTGGTGACGATAAAGTCGGAATCATGCGGCCTACATTAATAAAATCTTCATACTTTCATTATGCTAGCGACATCTTTAAGATTTAAAAAATAACATTCTGATTATGATTTCAAATCATAATTATCCGTGGCCAGTGATATGGATTCCTTTCTTGCAAAGATTCAAAATTCCTGCCAAACTCCCTGTGACAATTACATAAATGCAAACTCTTATTTTTTATATTAAGGAGTTGTTTACTTTATTAAAAACTCTTCAATGTTCTACATTTTTCGACGTCATAATTAATAAATTAATAAGAATTACTTCGTTTCAACCACTGTTTTTAAGATTTAAATATCTACATGTTTCAGAAGCAAAGCTCCCCTCATCAGGATAAACAATATACTAAAAATAATTACAAGTATAGACAAATAATAAGCAAATATAACAAATTACAAATATAAACAAAAATTAACAAGAAGTTTAATTATTAAATATTAAATAATACTTTTATATTAGAAATTTAAAAAAGATATTACATTTATTGTTAATATAAATAATAGCAAGGAATAAAAATAAAATAATAATAGTTATTATTATAAAGTTATTAATGTGAAAATAAATTTAAGATATAACTATTTAAAAAAAAGAAGAGATTATTAATAATATTTAATTGACTATTAATAATTATAACATGTAAATAACAGTGGTTTAAAAAAAAAAAATTCTTATTAATTATGTCCTACATTTTGTTTAAAGCAGAATAGAGTTATAATAATATGTCGGTTACGGTTATATCGGTCAAAGTGTAGGTGAAATAGTTTAATCGGCGTGGTGTCCATGCTCGCTCAAAGCGTATTGAGCCGTCTATCGGAAGATGGCGGCTTGAAATGTTAGCTAGTTTAATTATATTGAATTGTTCGTCTTTTATTGTCATAAATACGCATGTGTGGAGTTCTTTCGGATCAGATGTAAATAGATTATTTTTAACTCTCGTATTTATACAGCTATACCGTGAAAAAAATATATCAATGATAAAGTGCCGCGTACAGGGGCACCTAGCATCGAAACGTCAGCGTTTAAAGAGTTTAAGACAGGCACGCAGCTTTGGTTAGGCTTTTTATGGTTGTATAAACAGTTTGACAATAAAAATATAATAATAACAAAAGAATGACTTGGCTAAGTTAGGGCCATAAAATGTATCACAAAAATTCGATAAAACCTGCCTGAAACTCTAACCTAAATAAAATATGCAAAAGCCTCTTACAAATTATATTATACATCTAAATACATACATAAATTCCATCATTTTTGCATAAAGAATTATAATAACATATAGTATTTTGAAAGGTACCAATGTAAGTATGTACTATGTATAATAATGGTAAAATTTTGAAAATTTTAAAATATCACAAAGTTACTCTTTGGTAAACACAAAACTAGAAATTAGACTAGGAAATTAAATATCACAGATTCTAAAACATTTTAAGGCACATTTTTTCATCTTCATAAAACGCAATAACATCATATTATAATATAAACTCCCCTTTCCGTAACCCTTTATACTGATAATGTACCATCATGTGTTAAGAATCTCCGAAATATTACAAAATATATAGCACTGAACTGATAATTCCAAGAAGTGTGCTTCATACAGATTTTAAAGAATTAATGTCTTCAGTTTACATTAGACCAATCGACTCTTGAGCCTCACACAGGCCAGTGAAATTAATAATTTGTTCAATTGATCAATTTAATGAGAATTATGGAAAAATTGAGCTTACTTTAGGCACACGGATACGCCCACAACACACTTCTATCTATTTATCTCTTCAGTGTTATCTAGCATAGTTCCCGACAAATAATAGTTTCCCCCATGTTAACATATAAGTCCAGAGTCAATGTTTTAGAGGTTTGGTCTTCCAGGAGTGATGCATCGCCCAGATAGACAGAGGGCGCATATATCCGACAGATCTATAATTTCCATTTTCATATATCGCTTCGGGAGTCTCAAAGCTCTTGCCAAAGTGATAACATAAACTATTGTATAGTCCTCCGGCTGTTTTGAATGCTTCCCCCATCATTCCTTCGTGCAGCATGAGGGCTGAGAGTCCATACGTCACTCCCGTCCAGCATTCTTCACTTTGGACGGACGTAATATCAACATGCCCCGATTTTTCACCGTTACTTGGGACATAACCATTGCAGGCTCCGAGATTTCCGCCTCCGAACTTCAACACATTATTTTCAAAGATTTTCTTTAGCGCCGATGTTACATTGTCTTTGGGGAATACGGGATAATGAAAACCGCTAGCTCTCAAATACCAGTGGCCGCAGAGCTGGTCTGCCATTATGGATTTACTGTTGACATCAAAATTGTAGTAGCTTCCATTCCATAATGTCGACTCAAAGGATGCTTTACCTTTTGCCAAAAGTTTTGAAAAAAGGGTCATGTCTTCCTTGTTGTTTAAAAAGGAGGCCATGGTGTACATGCAGTGTAATGCTGACAGCCAGAGGCCACCGCAGTAGGCACTGAAAATTAAAAAGAAAAAAATTGATAAATGCAACAAACTTCCAAGAAAAATAGCATGCAAACACATACATATGTACAAACATATCATTTTAAAGAGCACACGTTTTAATGCCTTTGTGCATACCAATAGTGGTTCAAACTGGTTCAAAATACAAATTTGGAACACTCGCAGTCCCCTCTTGTCCCCGCAGTAGTCCTGTGATACAGTACACCACTACACAAGCAAGAATCTATTAAAAATGATTCTACTATACATATAATTTACAAAATAGAAGTACCTATTGTATAAAAAAAGGGGTAGGTACTTTCTTAGTGATTTTGTACAATACATATTCCATGCTCCATTTTTAAAACATACGAGTACAAAACAACTGTAAAGGAGTTGGTTTTGATCGGTCGGGAAACAGATTAGAAGGAAAAACTAATACGTCTTCGTTGGAGGTTAGGGTTAGAGTAACTAATATGTTGCAGAAATCATGTAATAAATGTAATACATATTTGAATAATAAATGGAAGGGGAAAAGAATACGCAGAATCATTAATATATTTCCAAAATAACAAGCAGCGGTATGTTGAACATACCTTGGGCCAGTCATAATCCAGGCGTCAAAAGTCTGATCCGGTGATCCACTATTTTCGATAAGTCCATCTCCGTCAGAATCCCAGGTAAGTATCCTATCGATGAGACCCCGGCAGGTGGGATACATATCCCTCATGTAGCGCTCCGCATCCACGGCGTCTTCAGCCAGAGCAGCTTCAGTCATGGCATCGATGCACTGAGACAAGTGGGTATGAAATAGAAACGGACGGCTGGAATTCTGCCGCATCATATTCGGATGTTTATGAGAATCCTCGTCAACATGATCATTACTGCTTATACTAATATGTTTCTCTCTCGGTTTAAAAGTATCCAATGTAAATTCTTCGGCATGCAAAAATCCGTTCATTTGTTTCATGTTTGATTTGTGACAAGATTTAAAAAATGTGAATGGTTGATTAGCGGCTCCGGTAATTCTACGGTAACATTTTGTTTTGTAGACAGCACATACAAATCATCATTCTCGTCGGATATATCGTCGATGAATTCTAATGATTGATATTTTTCTAGTAAGTTTTGCTCGATCTTTTCAGATTTAATCATTGAAAAGTCTCTGAAAACTTGAAGGATGAATTTTAAGTTCAGGTCTCTCCACACGCTGACATCGTGGATATTGTACGCGTTAATGAAGTCAAAAGGATCTTCACCTGTCAAAACAAAAAACATACTTATTGAAGTGAAGAAATCACCGTTGAAATTTATATTCAATAATTAAAATGTACATTACTTGGGTCACCCAAATCGTGTGGGACGGTATTGATAAATTTTCTTTTCGTTTTCCTGCCACAAAATAAATTTTTCGGTAGATTTCCTATTTCTTTGGAAATAGTTTCTTTAAATTGATACTGAAGTGATATCTAAAATGAAAATAAAAACATTCATGAAATTTTTTTAAGAATTGTACATACGAGGTTTGTTCAAAAGAAAAGGTGAATTTCGAATTTTTTAAGTATTTATTTATTCATCATTATCCATTTTCTCCCCTTCAAAGTAATCCCCCTCAGATATAATGCACTTATGCCAGCGCTTTTTCCAATCCTCGAAGCACTTCTGGAATGCGCTTTTCGGTATGACCATCAGCTCGTTCTTCGATTCTGACTTTATCTCATCAATTGTGGCAAAACGCTTTCCTTCCATTGGTCTCCTCAGTTTCGGGAATAGGGAAAAGTCACAGGGAGCCAAATCTGGTGAATACGGTGATTGAGGCATGATTACGGTGTTGTTTTTGGCCAAATAATCACGAACAAGCATTGATTTGTGAGCTGGTGCATTATCGTGATGCAAAATCCATGATTTGTTTTTCCACAATTCCGATCGTTTGATCCGTATTGTTTCACGCAAACGTTGCATAACTTCCTTGTAAAAAATCGGGAGGATTTTATGTACCCTCCAGACTTCCGGAATAAATCCTGTTTCGAACATGTAATCAACTAGGGATAAGAAATATTCAATCAACATGTCTGAGAATGCTTTAATGCAGCTATATATTATTCCATCGGGGCCAGGAGAAGAGTCTGTAAGGGAAGTGATTACTTGTTTTAATTCACTTACAGAGAAAGGAGAGTCCAGCCAGCTAGAGTGGGATGGATAAGAAATAAAAGAAGGCATTTCGTCAGATCTGGCAACTGATGGAGGAGCTATCTTATCAGCGAAATCTTCAATAAATTCTTCTGGAATGTGTTTGGAACGCTGCGGAGAATATGAAGAACCGAATTTTTTAAAATTAGACCATACAGATGAATGGGAAGATTCAGGAGACAAGTTTTCACAGAACTTTCGCCATCCAGACCGCTGAGAATGTTTAACAGAAAGGAAATTTTCGAGGGACATACATTTACGGAAAATGGAAATTGCTTCTTTTTAGAGTTAACGACAGCAGCGCATTCTTCATCCCACCATGGAGTCGAATGTTTTATTTTAATGTTAATATTGCGTTTTTGTAGTGTTTTTTCTGCAGCTTTTATTACTATATTAGGAAACAATTCACACTGTAAACTGATGTTAACAAGGGAAGACTTAGTTGATTGAACAATGGAGTCTAATTCTAAAGAAAAATTTCTCCAATTCGCGTCTTTCATTTTAAATTTAAAGTTATTGTTTGGCGAAAAGGAATGAGAGGTTGTTAGACGGTGGAAGGTAATTATTATAGGGAAATGGTCACTGGAAAGGATTTGAGGATGTTCAAGGAACATTTGGGAATCAATGAAGATGAGCAAAGAGATAAATCCACCGCACTTTTCCTATGTTGCGGAGCAGTGAAACGAGTTGGGGACCCGTCATTTAAAATACATAGATTATAGGTATCCATGAAATCTAATAGATTACGGCCAGAACGGTTTGTTAATTCACTACCCCAAGCGGGAGAATGGGTGTTAAAGTCACCAAGTAACATATACGGGAGACGAATCTGAGATATAAATGATGTCCACTCGTTTTCAACAAAAGTTATAGAGGGAGGGATATATATTGGTAATATTGTAATATCAGATACAACAGCTGCTACTATTTGAAAATTGTTGGAGAGAGTGTGTAAAATTATTTCTTTAAAAGGGATAGAGTTATGGATAATAAGAGCAGTGCCACCTTTGCCATCCGGTCTATCATGTCTAAGACAATGATAACCAGGGATCTTAAATTGATACGAGGGTTTTAACCACGTTTCAGAGATGGCAGCAACTGAAATGTCATGTTCATCAAGTAACTGTACAAGTTCAATTTTGTTGGAGAATAGACTTCTACTATTCCACTGAAGAATTTTGTTCAGTTTCGGATACATTGGGAAGACAAGAGAGTAGAGATTTAATATAATCGGCAGCGTTGGTAGGTACTTTATTGTTATTTGAAAGAATTGTAATTAAGAGGGTAATTAAAGTTTGAATAAAAGAGGAATTTTCAATCATGACTTTAGGGAAAATATCGGTAGAGGGACAATTTTTTAAGGCATTCCCATTGGGAACCTGAGATTTATTATTCCCATTCGGGTTAAGTAAAAGATCATCATGTTGTTTTTTATCAAAAGAAGGAATAAATTTAGGTTTGGATTTTATTGGTTTAAAAATCGTTTCCCTGTGGGAAGATGATAGCGGAGATTTAGGGGAAGAAAAATGAAAAAGAGGAGGGTTGGACGTTATCTCTGCAAAAGATTTTTTTGTTGGAGGGAATAATTGAGATGCCTGAAAATAGGAAATGTTTTCTGAAGCCATTGATTGCTTGATATTTCTCTGTCTAGATAACTCTGGACAGGCCACACTAACAGCAGTATGGTTGACCCTACAATTAATGCAAATTGGGTTTTTTATTGTATTTTGACATTGTTCAAAAGAGTGATCCTCACCGTAATGGAAGCAGCGACGAGAGGAACGACAAATTGGTTTTGAGTGACCAAATCGACAACAGTTGAAACATTGGATTATCGGGAATCTGTATACTTCAACGGAAAGAGCGTTATAATAAATAAATACCCGGGATGGTAAACTTTGACCTTCGAAAGTAATAACAACGGATTGAGAAGGTTTCCATATAGTGGTTCCAGAAGATGTATACTTGAAATTCAAACGACGTACTTAAACTTTAGGAGTTACTTGAGAATCATTAAGAGCATCAACTATTTCCGTTTCTGAGAGGTCGTCGGAATACCTCTTCCTCGGCCCATTCTGGTTAAATTGAAAGTAGGAATGAAAGATTTGAATTTATTATTTGAAAGCGAACCTATTTTTTTAACGAAATCATTAGCTAATGAGGCCGATTTAAACTCTATGGATAGTTTGTATCGACCTTCCGGTTTGATTGATCGATTTATAATACCAAGGTTATTGTGACTTGAGCTAAAAATAAATTTACCGAAATCCAGGGGATGAATTATTTTTCCCTGTTCAGTCCTTTGGACATTGACAATGAAAGGAGCTGCAGCGTTAAGAGAATATGTTAATTCAATAGATTTTTCTTCTAGAGGAATGGATTTATTATGAGTTTCATGAGAGATCAGGTCTTCTTTTGATTTAGAAAGAGATTTAATTTTGGGAGGTACATTGAGACAAAGCGAAGGTCGTCGTTTTCGGAAAGGGAGAGTTATTGAAGTCTGAGTATCGTCAGTATCGTAGTCGTCAGGGATATTAAATATGGACTGAGGGTCCGGCGGTCGGTTCTCATCCTCCTCCATATTTAATAAAACAGAAAAAAAATTATTAATTAAAAATTAAATAATATAAAGTCAATTAGATTGACTGTACACTCGAAAATCGTAAATCAAATAATACGAACAAATAGTACATGAGATAGAGGGTAAAATAATTTTTTTTAGATCTTACAATTGGCAGAAGTAATAATAGACATACCTTCATACAACAATAAACGCAAACTCAACTCATCCTTGGTCTCATAAATTATCAGCTTACCATTCAATGGTACATAGACTCGTTAATATTCCTCTAGATAAAATAGCGTACGAAAAAGAAAAGGAAACAATAAAAACAATCGCGGTTAATAACGGCTATGAGGCAAATAATATTGAAAAAATTATAAAAAGCAAGAAATATAAAAATAAAATCAATTTAATATATCCGGTACACAATAATAAACTAGAAAAATTTGCATGTCTGGAATTTCTCGGTCCAATATCCGTAAAAATTGCAAAAGAAATAAAAAAATGTGGTTTAAATATAGCTTTTAAAACCAATAATAATATAGGAACAAGCCCAAAAAACTCAAAAAGTAAAAATCCCAAATTTAATAATAGTGGCATATATGAATTAAAATGTGATGCCGACTGCAATGCTACCTATATAAGGCAGACGGGAAGGGCTTTCTCAACTAGATTCAAAGAACATATAAGATGTTATAAAAATAAAAGCACTTCTTCAAAATTCGCAGAACATCTTTTAGTAAATAATCACGTCCCGCTTGACAACAACAAACCTAAACCCTTACAAATAGAAAGAAAGGGCCTGAGATTAAATTTACTTGAACAATTAGAAATTAACAAACAAACTAACGACCCTAATATAACATTAATTAATAAAATAAGGAAAATTATATACTCACCGCTTCTCAGTATGTTCACATTATCAAAACAATACAACACATTTAAATAAATCAATTAAGAAAACATTGTCAGTTAAATACGAGTAAAAACACATTATAAATGTGAAAACCTCACAGAATTCGGAATTTTAATTGCTTTCTAACTAAATCGGTTTTACCGATAATAAATCACTACCCATCCATCCAAATTTTAAAGGGTAAATTAAATCAAATAAATAAGTCGTCGCAATGTGGATAAACCACAGTTTGAAAATGGCCTTAAACGCTGAAACAGCTGTCACAATAATAACAACTGAAAATACTTGCAGAAGTTAATAATAACATTATTAAATTTGATTTACATTAAATTTAAAAAAAATTAAATGGAGTTCTACGAATTAAACACAAAAACAATTAATAACTTGTTCTTTACCCTCATGTGATGATGTAAGCATTTTGAACATCATCTTTTTGGATTACATGCTACCACGTAATGGGTCAAAGATTAAATGATCTGCCAGCATTGGAAAGGCAAATAGTGTGCCATCAGCTGTGGTCTCTGATTGTTTAGTATCCTGCTTGTGTCACCATGCAAGAGAAGAAGGAAGATCACACCATAGCTATTTCCAATCTTAAATATTTACCTTCAACACTTTCAGAATCTTCGTCCAGCTTGGGTTCTGATGTTCTAGGACAATTTCGATGTTCTTCTATCCTCGGTCTTGATCTTAATTTACTGCTTTGTTGTTCATTGCTTTTGAGAAATATTCTGCCCACCTCTCTGGGACCAGAGGTGGCCAGGGCAGTACGATACAATGTAGCTTCTTGCCATATCTCTATATCGGTGCTTGGAAGGACATTGCCTTCCGTGCCCAAAGTTGCATCTTGAGATATCAGCACCTGACATCTCATTATATCGCAGTAGTCTGCCAAGCAAACGGCATCTTCTGCCTGGAAAAATAATGATGAGATTTAATAATAATCGTTGAATGGTGGATTGGAAGGGCGATGGGTTTGGCATGTAGGAGATTAATTTAGCTAAAGAACATCCATCAGTAGACAGACATTCAAGGTATAGAGAAGATTTTCTAGTACGCTGAGGACAGGAAAAACTTTGGCAGGATGGTTGCCAACAATCGAAGAATGGGCCAAAATCAAAAAAATAATAATAAAGTGACATCTCATAAGAGTCTGTACTGAATACAATCAGGAGAACTGTATCGCCACCCGGTTGGGCAATGTTGTTAGGTGGGTTATTGTCATGGTTATTGCAAACTGACAAATAATAAGATATTTGATCATGCGTATTAGATTTAAATAAGACAGCTTACCTTGTTGATTTTACTCTTGTGTCTGTTATCAAAGTGCATGTCCAAATATTTATCTTCATAAAAAGATTGCTACATGTTATAATATCGTGGATAGAATTGCATTCAAAGTAAGTAATTGTTCAAAACTTGTATCATAAAAGACACCTTCAGTGAAGTTAGCCTTCTCTGTCTGGAAATATATGAAAAGATATGTGAATGTACCCATATGACGTGTCTATCCCTAAAATATATCTTACGGAGAATGCCAATCGGATTGTATTACCTGTCAATAGAAAACCGTATTCCATTGGCGCGTAATAAACGAAATAATATGCAACATCTTTTGATAAGTTTACCTTAGAATCAAAAGTGGTAAAATACAAAAAAATACGAAAAAGTTTTATTATGAAAATGTAATCGCTATCGAAAACCCCCCAAAAGGATAAAAGATTTTATAGGGATATTGAAAGAAGGGTGAATGCAGGAAACTCCATTAATGGAGGACTGAACGCGGTTGGCGCAAACAAAAAGTTATCCAAAGAAGCGAAACTAGCAATCCACAATGGAGTGTTGATACCAACCCTGATGTATGGCAGTGAGATATGGAACTGGCAGAGGAACTATGAAAGTAGACCGAATGCTGTAGAAATGTATGGTAAAAATGTATGGTAAAACCGTTTATGATCGTGTGAAGAATGTTAAGATTCGTAAAGAATGCAAGGCTGATGTATGAGTAATGTGCAAGGTTAAGAAAGGGACGCTTAGATGGTTTGGGTATGTAGAGCAAATGAACAAAGAAAGGAGTGTAAGGAAAATATATGACGCTAATGTGAATGGAAGAAGAAGCCGGGGACATCCGAGGAAGACATGGCACGATCGAGTTAATCAAATATTTGAGTCGGGCCATGTCCGAAGTCGGAATAACAGAAGAGAATGTATGAGACGATGTATGAATGTGAATGAAGTATATTACCGTACTTATTTACAGGAAAATCTTGTATTTTAATTTTTATTGTGAAGTGCACTTATTTAACTTTATGGAAAATATAGTAAAACTTCAAAAATATTTTCATACATATTTATCTTTTTTTTTGTAACATTTCTCTAAATATATGAAGGTATTCTGGGGAAACTACATATGATATATACATACAATTTTTATAAAACCATTAACACATTAAGATGGTACGATTTATATAAGCATCATTTTGCAAAAAAAAACAAGTCGGTAATTACGAAATTACACTCAGCTGACGTATAGTACGGCAAACGCTCTGGTTTTTTGCTATCTCTTAGCCGAAAATCCGCGCTTTCAAGGGGTTAATCAACCAAATTGGACATTCGTCAACAATAAAAAATAATATGTATTGAGGATCAGCGCCATCAAGAATGAGCAAAACCAGACACATTTGATGGAGTTCAGTCGGCAGGCCCTTTCAAGAAAAAATAGCAATTGAAACTCTCTTAAACAAAGTAAAAGTAAATTTTTTAATGTTTAATTATTTTATTGAAGTTTAAAAACCTCATTGTAATATTTAATCACTGAAAAAGATAATATTAACATAACTTAAATGAAACATGAAACCGAAAAAAAACAACAGAAAATAAAAACATAAATAAATATGGGATTAAAAAATAGAGGATAATATTGACAAAGTATTGGATTTGAAATATGATATCGATGAAGATGACATAAATTGAACTGGTCTCATTAGCTAAGTTGGTAAAGCGGTTGTCCCGGAAATAATATAGAGGTCCTGTGTTCGAGTTCCAGATGCAACGGATATCTTTTTATTTTCTGTTTTTTTTTTTTCAGTTTCTTGTTTCATTTAGGTTATGTTAATATTATCTTCTTCATTGATTAAAAAGTAAAAGTAAAGCCATTACCTGTTTCTGGAGAGTATGAAAGATACAACTGGTAGTAGATTATGCTTCTGCAAATGGCTGATGAAGGCGACCCACATTGTCTGCTCCTGGTTGTGAGTCGGGTGATTCCTTGTGCCTAGCAATTAAAAAAATCATCTTATAGTGGTGACTGTTTTGAGCATTCGCTCGTTGTGAACACGTTCCAACACGATTATTCGCCATGTCAATACAGCGAGTCGAGCCAATCGCGCTCTGAGTGGATGTCGGTGTTTTAGCGAATCCCTTTGTAAATGTTCGCCATTCGGCAAAAAATGTCAGTCGCTGCACCGAACATCGTCACAAGTGCATCCCGCCCAGAAATGCGTTTATTGGTGTAAGTATATAAAAAACGCATTTTCTCATTTTTCATTTTTGTAACCCAAACACGTTTTCTTTTCTTTTTTAAATAGCAGTATCGGATTAGAAGGAATGCAGCACATACAACTTCTACATCCGCCATTTGGACTCGGAGTGTGGAGCACAGCCGAGCGGGCCGAGGTGAATATTCACTAAGAATATTCTGGCACCATGAACATTGCTGGAGACGAGCGAATATTCGGGTAAATATTCACGAGTGAATGGTCAAGTCAGATGCCACCTTTATAAATAATTATATTAACAAATTGATTATGACTTGTTAAAGACATATAAAAATAAGAAACAATACAGAAGCAACTAACTACGGAGACGTCAAGTTGACAGTTCGACTGACCCACATAAATTAACTTTGAACTTAGAAATTAAACCTAAACTGAATGTATCTATCTATAAAAAATCGCGGAACGTAATCAATTTTACGATCGTGCGTAATCTGTGCACATATTTTACTTCAAAAAGCCTGTTTAATTATTTTACTAAAGTAAGGTGCAAAACGACAAAATATACAACAATTAGTTAGAAACAAATAAATTCAGTGAATTAATAATCATCAATCAGTGAAACATTACTAAATCATAAAGTGAATACTAAAAGAACTTATAATCTTTTTAACGAATAAAAACAGTATTTTGCATAAGTGAGTTGAAAAAAAGTGAAAAAAAAAAGTACTGAAATTCATTCATTCCACGAACAGTTTAAAAAGAAATTATCAGTAATATACCAATTTAATCTCGGTTTCTTCCATCTAGGATCTGGCCTAGAGGTTAGCGTCGATCGCTTGTTATAGCCAGTCCCCGAGGACAAGGGTTCAATCCTCAATCAACTCAGAGCAAAAATAATATTGTTTGCTGCTGCACTTTTTTCACCTACTCAAAAATAAAACGCCATCTCTGGATCAACAACCAAATTAATCTAGCTAAAAGTGCAACGCCACCTCTGGTCAAACTACACAACAAACTTTATAAATTTTAATTCAAAATAAATTAACAAAGGTTTTAGTACGCATACATACGTCTAACCGTATAAGCGAACCGAAGTACTGTTGCGGATTACATTAATTCAGGCGCAAGAGTAAAATATTAATTGACAATGAACTGTGAAGGCTGTCTTAATACCATCTCTAAAAATGACAACGCACTTTCGTGTGCCATTTGCAAAATTGTTTTCCATAATATTTGCCTCAAAATCTCTGAAACTAATTTTAAAAAAATGACAGCCAAAAACAAATCAACTTGGAAATGCCCTAAATGTGAAAGTAGACCGAACTCGCCGTCCTCGCAAATTGGTACAGAATCCGATGTTTTATACGACAGACTTACTAAACACTTTGATCAAAAAATATCTGAAATGAAAAAACTATTCGAGGACGAAATCAGCGACTTAAAGAGATCTAGCGAATTTATTTGTAATCAGTATGATGACCTGCTGTCAAGATTTAACCAAATGCAGGATCTCCAAAAAGAGACTCAATTTTTACGTGAGGAGAACGATATAAAAAACACAAGAATCTCATTCCTGGAATCTAGACTTGCGGTATTAGAGCAAGAGAAGCTCTCCGACTGTCTGGAGTTGGTGGGTGTAGAATTGCGGCCGGGAGAACAACCAGTGGAAGCTGTACTTCGGGTAGCCAACTCTATTGGGATGCCCCTGCTGCAGCAGGACTTAAAACTGGTGACCAGGACCCAGGATCGCAGACCGAACGCCCCGGATAAACTACAAGTTGCTTTACACAGCCTGAAAACGAGGGATTCGATTTTATCCTTCAAAAATGCTGCCAAAATATTAAATCCTAAATCACCTATTTACCTCAGCGAAGTCCTTTCACCTTATTTTAAGGAACTGCTTTGGAAAACTAAGCAAACGGCTAAAGAAACCCATTTCCAGTTTGTATGGTTCAAAGCATGTAAATTGCTTGTCCGAAAAGGACCTGGGGAAAAAATAATCCAAATAAAACATGAAATAGACCTAAAAAAATTGGGGATACCATCATAGATCACTTCTACTAATATTTTTCATGATAAACTTGTGCACTCACCATTAACAAATGGCTTCAACACTAAATATTCATTTTATACCATCCTCTAACGTAGAAAATATATTTTCCAATATGACAGATTTTAAACTCTCCATTGCTGATAATTACTCCTTAAATATAATATCACAAAATATTAGAAGCATTCGGAAAAACTTTGACAACTTCACATTCCTTTTACATGACCTAAATACAAATTTTGATATCATCCTTTTAAGTGAATGTTGGACAGATGATTCTTACACCGATATCAACTTATTCGGCTATAAAACATTCCACACTACTACTAAACTTAACCAAAATGATGGAATTGTGATTTTCGTTAAAGAGTCTCTGAACGCTTCTATCTCCGAAATTAACTTAACAGAAGCAAATTGCGTAAAAATATCACTAGGCTCCAATTTATCTGTTTTTGCTATTTATAGACCACCGTGCTATAAAGATCTAAATCCTTTCCTTAATACTCTTCAAAATCTTCTCGAAAATAACAAAAATACTCAACAACTCATTCTAGCAGGTGATATTAACATAAACATTCTCAAATGTAAACCCAAAATTAACGAATATCTAAGTCTTTTAACACACTATGGCTTTAGGTCGGTTATAAATTCTTCGACAAGAACGACTTTAGAATCAAAACCCTGTATTGATCATATTTTTTCTAAAACTAAAAATATAACTATGTCTTCCACTATTCACTCAACGGTTACTGACCATTTTTCTACCACACTCAGCGTCCGATCAAAAAATGCATTTAAAATAGATAATTTCTAAAACACCTCTTATCACATAATAGACTTCAAAGCACTCAATTCAGATATAAGTCACGAATCTTGGACAGCAACGCTGAAAGAAATAGATCCGAACAAAGCTCTCCATGAATTTCTCTCAACTTTGGAAACATACACAAATAAACACTCCACTTTAAAAACCCATAAAAACACTTCACACAAAATATTGAAAATCAAACCATGGATTACAACAGGTTTGGTAAAGTGTATTCACAAACGTAATTTAATGCATACGAGAGTAAACAAAAACCCGATGGATAGCAAACTAAAAAACGATTATTTATTATATAGAAACTTATGTCATAAATTAATTAAGGAGGCTAAATATAAATTTTATCGAAAAGAAATAGAAAATGCTAGAGGAGACTCAAAAAAAAATTGGAAAATTATAAAAGATGTAGCTTATTTAAACCCCAGGAAAAGTACTAATATCAAAGAATTGTTAATTAATGGGGAGATCATTTTAACAAAAAATGAATCCAACAAATTATCGAATCACATAAATTCTCATTTTATTAATGTTGGCATTGATTTAGCTCAAAAAATCCTTACAAAAAATCAAACAAATGAAGAATTACTAGCAAAAAATTGCTCTACCGGACATTCAATTCACTCTTTTAATATATATAAATTAAACAAAACAGAATTAACAGAGCTTATTCTGTCACTCAAACCATTTTGCGCTCCGGGCCCAGACAACATCACTAACCAAATGCTGATAAATCTGCGAGAACATATTGTTATACCTCTTCTACACATATTCAATCAAAGCTTCTGCCTCGGGATTGTTCCCGATAAACTGAAAATTGCCAGTATTACACCAATTCATAAATCCGGAGACAAAACCCTCATTTCCAACTACAGACCTATCTCACTATTAAACTCACTATCAAAACTCCTGGAAAAGGCAATGAAAAAAAGACTACTATCCTACCTCGAAAAACATAAATTACTTTCAAGTCGCCAATTCGGTTTTCGAGCAAAAATGGGCACAGAACAAGCTATATCAGAATTAACTAAATTCGTTGTTAAAAATTTAGATGATGGATTTAAAGTAATTGGAGTATTTCTAGATTTAGCTAAGGCCTTTGACACTATCTCTCATGAGTTGTTATACGAAAAACTTAAAAATATTGGTATCAACGGACCGGCGCTCAAATGGTTTATTAGCTACTTTAAAAATAGGGAACAAATAGTGGAATTAAACAAATGTTTCAGTGACACGGCAAAAATAAAGTACGGAGTCCCGCAAGGTAGCATTTTGGGTCCCATTCTATTTCTCATTTGTATTAATGGACTCACTGAAATTAAAATCCCATCTCTCTTATATAATGTTATCAGTTACGCAGATGATACAGTAATTTTATTCAAAGCGCAAACTTGGGAAAAGGTCCTTAAAAATATGGAAATTGGTATGAAGGTAATAAAAAAATGGCTCGACAAGAATCTACTTACCTTAAACACCTCCAAAACTAAGTACTTATCTTTCAGTAAAACCAATGCTGGACAACCAAAAACCTTTCCACATTTACACCTACACCCATGTATTACCCCTAAAACCTCAAACTGCACATGCGACAAAATTGAACACACGGATAATGTTAGGTATCTAGGGTTAATAGTGGACTGCAAACTAAAATGGGAACTCCATATTAACCCACTTGCAATGAGAATCCGGAAACTATCTTATATTTTTAAAACAATAAGAAACATCATGTCACTAAAACGATTAAAAAATGTTTACTCTGCCCTTTGTCAAAGTATTTTAACTTATGGAATATCAGCATGGGGTGGAGCTGCAGACACATATATTAAGGCGATGAACACATCTCACAAAACAATAATTAGAATCTTGTTCAAAAAACCATATCGACATCCTACAGAACACCTATTAATTAGAAATAGCATTCTTGATATAAGAAAGTTATTTATTAAAAAAATTATCTACAATAACTGCTTAAAATCACCACCTTCCTACATATCTCACTCACAAAATACAAGAGCTAAATCTCACAATCATTTTCATGTACCCAATATTAAATCCACTTTTGCCAAGAAACATGAATCCAACCTCGCACCTCTCATATTCAACATCTTCCTAAGAAAAACCTTTCAACATTTAACGCAAAACAACCTAAAATGGTTATATAAAAATTTCGAAACATGGCTAATGAACAGTCAAAGGAATTGCATCAAAACATTACTTGCAAACTCTCCGTAGTCTGATATTGTTATTATTATTACTGTTATATATGATTTTTAATTTAAACATTTTTAGGATGCCCTCTTGAATAATCCTTTTTAGGTTTTTTAAAATTTTTTTTAAATTTCTTAATTTTTATTTTGTAACTTTACATTTACACTGTTTAAACTTTGTATTTAAAATTTACTTTATATGTTTTACACTTTTCTTTATGTATTTTTAAGTATTTTATCTCATTTATATATCTATATATTTATTTTGTTACCCGTCTCAGAACAGACATCGTCTAGTGAGACGGGTAAAGTACATGTAAATGTTTAAATTTTATGCCAATAAACACCCGGGTTGCTGGCAATGAAATGAAAAATGAAATACCTTGTGGGTAACTAAATAAAAATGATCCAGAGAAGTGAAAAGAGTTGTCTGTACACTCTGTGATAGCGATAAATCTAACAAGAGAAAAATAAAACAAACAACATGTTCATGTTCGTTATCATTTCTTATCCGCCGATTTACCTATTTGGATAATACACATAATGTTGTCTGAGATATTTTACAAATCACTAAATGTACATGAATAAAAACTAAATTACCTTTGGGTCCATAATCTTTCTTGAATGCAGAAGTGCGATCTTTTTTGGCCTGCACGGCCATCTCAAAACCTCTTTGGACAAACACTCCGTCTTGGTTAACGATTAAGAATCGTTCATCCTTTGAGCTACCACTGGAACGTGAAGACAATTTAAACAAATTCACAATACATTAATACATACATTATCATCAAACAATTCTTCAAAATAGCATAACCTTTAATTTTTTTAGAATGTAGAAGTTATCTCATATGTATCTGCAATTTTCGACAGGTACAAGATTTACCGCATTTTTCTAGAGCCCAGTGTTGCTATTAGTTAAATATTACCGATACAAAAAATGAAATAAATTATATCGAACTCAGGTAGTAACTCGTGTTGGCTAGTAAATTTTTGTTGGCCAATGTTGCCATCACCAAAATATTATAAATAAATAAATTATTAAAATGAACGCGGATAGTAACTCGCTTTGGTCACATAGATATAACAAAGAAAGTCACCTGTGTAAAGGTAGTGACATAGAGGTACGGACCTCTTGAGGGTGGACAGTACATACACCTTCCTCTTTTTGGTTCTGCTCACCCAATCTGCAAATTCCAGCGTGTTAGGGACGGTGGCACTCAACATCACAATGCTGACGTGAGGCGGCAAGAGGATCAACACCTCTTCCCAGACGTAGCTTCGCTGTAGGGAGAGTGTAAGTAATTTTTAAAAATCCATTTAGAAAATATAATCTACAATAACCATAATAAACCAAATGACCGGTCAGTGGCTGAGTTGGCATTGCATCTAGGTCCCACCCAGGCGTCGTGAGTTCAATTCCTCGGCTGGCTAAGTCCTCCATCACAACATAAGCAACATCTTCCGCTAACTGTGATGGTAGGAGATTTTCAAATGTTGTCATGTTATTCGTAACCTGGGAACGTTTGTCTTTTTTTTTAAATAAAAAAATAACATAAAAGATTTTAGAAGAAAGATTAGGTGATAGGTTGTGCTAAATCGGATATTCAAAGACGCTGCCAATGGATAAGCAACAACAACAATGAAAAATAAAAACATGGTAGAAAAAATGTTAGGTTAGGTTTTGATTATGGAAATCAACCATGAATTAAGTATGTAGTAACAAACCTCTGCATTGTTAATATAATGGACTTCATCAAAGATGGTGTACTCCAGGTCTCGGACAACATCGGAGCCGCGGTATAACATGGAGTGCAGGATCTCCGTAGTCATGACGAGGCAGCTGGCAGTAGTGTTGATCTGCAGGTCCCCCGTGATCAGCCCCACATCTCCAAATGTCCGCGAGAAATCTCGGTACTTCTGATTGGACAGAGCTTTGATCGGAAAAGTGTAAACAGTCCTGTAAAAGCATTCAAATCAATGTTTTATTCAATATCTCACACAGTAATTGGATATTTGCTCATTAAAGATACGAGATGTCTTGTCAATAGAAAAGAAATCAACATCAGGACTGGAATCATCAAGATTAAGGTGTATGTCCTCATCATCTTCCTTGTCTTTAGAAATGATTCTTTCTTCACCAATCGGGGTGACACCATCATCATCGAAAAACAGTGGAAATCAGCACATGTAGGAATGGATAGTAATTTTGTAAAATAAAATGCGATAGATTTCTGTTAATACATAAAAATAAATACATATTCACACATGTAATATAATATAATATATAAGAGTGTTGATTATCCAATAATATTTACTAATTGGGACCGGCGGTATTTCGTATAATCAAACGTATGTATAATGTGTATAAATAAAATATACATATTTCTATTCATGATCTGTTGACCATGCTCCATAGCCCAGTGATTAAAAAAATATACACATTAAAAAGAAAGACAACGGGTTATGAATAACCTGACAATATTTGAAAATCTCCTACTACCATTACAGTACGTGGAAAATGTTGCTTGTGTCTTAATGGAGGACTTAGTCAACTGAGGAATTAAACTCAAGACGCCTGGGTGGAAATCAGAAGTGATGTCAACTCAGTCATCGACCGGTCATTTCATATGAAACTGACAAGTTCTTCAGAATAGAAACGTGTTAGGGGGCAGCTGGCGAAATTGGCATGTTATAATACAGCAGATTGGGTTATCTTAGGTTTCTATCCATCGTCAAGCATATCGGGACATAATAATCTTGTACGTTTTATCTTTTCTTCATACAGCGAAACACTCTCAAAAAGTGTTTCAAGGAATGGGAAAAAAACTTCATATATGGGAAAAACTTCTAATGTGAGTCCCATATTAGATTTTGATAATTCTTAGGTGTGAAACCAATTTATCAATGTTGATGTCCCTGGGAAGACTTACTAGGTAGAATATGTGGAATATGGAATAAATATGTATGTGAACCAAATTTTTGGATATTTGTTATTGCTTTTACAATGTTTTGGTGAATTGTTAAGTGCTTTTGTAAAAAAAATGTTTATTTTTGTAGAAATGTGCTCTTTCATTTGTATGCATGCCATATGCAAAGTGGATTTGCAATAACATGTTTTATCTTATCTTTACATTCTTAGTATTATGTACATACGTTGCCCCATAAAATGGCCAAGGGCATCCTCAACATCGGTGCGTCTTAAAGACAAAGTCTCGCTCCAGCTCGTAGCCGGCGGGCAGGAAGGCCAGCTGGTTGAGCATGCCTTGCGTGGCCAGGTGCGGGGGCAGCGGAGGGCGCTGCATGCTCAGGTCCTCGCGCCGGTGGCTCTGGTAGGACACCACCTCTTTCCAATCCACGATCTGGCCATC